>JAQQZZ010144910.1:0-12917 GCA_030265115.1 Mopalia vespertina | reverse complement strand
GTGAATATGTGACTGACAGTTTCAGGTGGTGGATATGAAATTCCCGTATAGTCCCAAGATTCAGGAAGAGCTCCACTTATTATTTCCATAGGGCCCTGGGGCACAACAATTCTCTTGGTAGACCTGACCTTAGAGATCGGTTGAACTGATCCAGAAAGTATATACAGAAAATCAAACTTTTTATAATTCTTAAGTTGATCAATTTCTATCAAATCATAGACATTATTTTAGCATTTCAATCCGGCAACACATAATTTGGAAAGTTATGGAAACAAAATAAAACAAATAGAAAAGCGAGCAAAATGGTCAATCCAATACGGCTGCAAAACTGGAAAGAAACCTCGTGAAAACCAACCCACGATTGCCGGAGCCACATCGTGTGACTCGCTCATATACCTGATGTTCGACAGGCGGACTTGAACCCGTGCACGGTTCATCGTTCGCGGGATCCACTTCACAATTAAAAACTGAGACATCAAGTAAGATTCACAAACAACGACAATTTACAGTTCAACAAATAAAGCAGTCTCAGCTGTATCAAACCATTGTAGAGAGACACCACTAAAATTAAATTGCACAATTGAAACTGCTTGAAGATAAAGCTTTGGATAGGGAAGGCACGAGGTAGAAGGACTGACAGAAATACACATAGATGGATATAGTAAATTTTGAGATGCCTCCACAATCTATTGCGTTGGAAATAATAAAAATTAATTTCATGTCTGAAACAGTTTTGAAGTTACAGCTTACAGCTGGCAAAATCTGAAGTGTCTGACATGTGAGATATAGACCAACTCAGGCTACATTTGGTGGAATAGCATGTTGAAGACTCTACCAATAGACGCATCGAGTACAGTGTGAAATCAGGGTATAATACACATTACTGTACTGATCGCTGGGACTACAAATCAACACATGTGCAGAACAGAAACACAATGGGGAGATGATTATCCCATTTACATCCAACACCGTATAAATGACTGTATATTATACTCACTACAAACTCAATTTAATGTTCAAATTCAGCTATTTATAAACAAAACTACGAATTTACTTTTTTTTCTAAATTATCAAGTTAAAATGCTTAACTTTTAAAATTAAAATGATAAAAAAAAATAATCTGTTTTTAGCATTAGGGGCGGTGGAAGAATGCCTTATCTAATGCATGAATGAGCTACATTTACGTTAATGTTTGGAATAGGATAGGGGTAAGGGATATATTGGTGGGTTGAGATAGTGAGATGAACAGACAGGCTAAAAGTCAGGCACACTTGAACAAGGAGCATGGATTGTTTGTTTGTTTGTTTGATTGTCGTTAGATTGTCACTAACATGACGGTGTGCCAGACCAATGGGTGACACAGACAAAACAGGACAATCACAAGACTACAAAGACAACCCACACATATCGGCGTCATATTTCCCCTTAGCTCGAAGAGCACCAGGGATACAGCACGCTCCCTCCCGATCCTGCGGCAAGGACTGTGAACGTGCACAATGTCAATGAATAGCCAAGCAAATGAAAGAAGTCTGAGTTGCACATGCCAAACCTTTCCAGAGATGCATATCGTAAAAGGGAAGCATGACAAACAAACGACCAAACAGACAAACAGAGCAAAAGTCTAGGAAGCAAACTATAGCCGCGCATAATGCCTTTGTGCTTTTAAATGAACCAAGATTGAGCTGCATATGCCAAACCATTCAAGAGATACAATTCCGAAAAATGCAGGCGTCAGAGCAAGACGGATGGACGAGCGGATGGACGGGCGGGCAGGCAGGCAGGGGGGGGCAGGAGTACAACCTTTGAGCGAAAGCAGTCAGATTGTGAGAATGCATAATGTAAATGTATAGGCTATCAAAGAAAACAAGTTTGATCTGTATATGATAAAGCATTCCAGAGATACAGTTCGGAAAATAACATGGGGGCAGAGTGGGACGGACATATAGGACTGAAGGAAGGCAAGGACGGAGGGACGGAAGGACGAGCGGACGGCACCTATTTATCTGATAATAGCATGTTTAGAAAAATTAAACTATTAATTAAACAGTTGACATATCAGTAAACGGTTTTGTTTTTAAATGAGTAAATGTACTTGCAAGTAGTGTAGAATGACTATGAGAAACGGTGGCAGAAGGAAAAGCAGGACATGGCGCCAGTTAAGCCCATCAAAAGCGTAGCCCAATCCTGCCAGAAGGGTTATGCTGATACCCCACATCAAACCGTCTATTATAATCATCAAACCTCTAAGTCTGGCTGGGAATAGCTCCATTATCAAGACGATTTTTACATCGTACATTCCCTGAAAATGAAAAAAGTTTGTTCAGTTGATATTAACTCCATCAGCGGCATTTATAGTTTAAGGTATAATCAGGCAGCAGACTCGATGGTTTCACTTGGGAAGTAATCAACAACGAGCTGGCAGTTTGTCGTAGTTAAATATTATAAGTTTAAGTCAGTTTGTTAATTTGTTTGTTTGCCAGTTTCTCGAAAGACGATTGGTGGCTTACATCAGATTAAATCGTTAATAGTGGATTAGAGATGGACATTCAACATGGCGTGATGTCATCTTATAGCGTGTTAAGGACTCTACAGCCAGTCAGCTGTAAAACATGCGACCCTCATCTTTTCGTGGCTTTTGAGGGTATTTCCAAAGGATGATTAAATTAACATGAAGAAATGAAGAAAAACGTCAAATAATTTAAAAAAATGGACCCTTGTTTGTTACTCTTATTTTTCTCAGATGGTAGGAGATTTTTTTCCAAACTTGCATGTCTTTGTTGACAAGTATTTAAACTAAAATAGCGCCATAGGGTTTATCTAAATTCAAGTTAGTTTTCGTACAATTGATAATAATATATGAAAAAAAAAAAATCTGCCCTTAAAAAAACATTTGCTAAATATCTTCAAAACGAAAATCAATATAAAAAAAACTGCATGACGGCTTTTTAGCTAATAGCTTCAAAATTGTCTGTGCCAAAATTCAAGGACTTAGTGCAAATAGTTAACAAGAAATAAACGATTTAAATGATAAAAATCAAGAAAAATGAAAGCTGAAAAACAGCCTAAACGTGTCCAAATGATTTAACTCCGGATTGTTTTCAAATTACTTACAATAAATTTAATAAACAACAGTTTTTTTTAATTGAATGAGAAGGCGAAATAGAGTTTTATCTATTGTATTCATTTTTTGAATACATAATTTAAAAAAATGTCTTTAAATGGCAGTTTTAACTCTGAAATTTTAGTGACGACGGCATCATATATTTCGTTCACACCTTTGGTAATGGCTATCAGTAGGAGTCCTACTGGAGGCATGAGTAGTTTGTATAAAATGTGTGTTCTAACACCCACAAACATTTGTTCTCCATGTCTACTGTTCAGTTCAAATACACATCCCCAACGGTCATGCAATTGATCTGTTGGCCTTTCGCTAATTGGTTTGTGGTAATAGTCAGTTGAGGTGAGATAATCACATTAATCCCTTCCGCCCTTCGATACACATAATCTTTAAGGCACGTATTTTACAAGTTAAATAAAAAAAAAACATTCTAAAATAATTAATTCGTTTGTCAACCTTTTGGCATGATCAAGATTATGAAAAGAAGATTTCAGAAAGGTTAAAAAAAAAAGGAAAAATATTTCACCTGACTAGTGGTAGAGTCCTTAAAACAGATACAACCTTATATAACCTGAGACAAAGCATTCACATTATAGAATAGAATACTTGCCGACTACGGCTCAAATACGTGCTACACTGTCTGTTAATAGAACGTAGGAATTCACAATGAAAACATACCAGTTCTAGTAAGGTTGAATTATCGGGTGGATTACCATACAAAACACAGAGTATGTGGTGTGTCCTTAACAAGCACTGCGTGTTAATTGTCTGGCTGACTGACTGACCGACCGGACCGACCTTACTGACTGATTGATTAATGTGTGGACGGCCAGACGGATACATCGACGATCGATTAGATGGCTGGTGTTAAATGCCGAGCTAAAAAATATTTCATTGGTGGCATTTGACATACATGACGGCAGTATAATTATAACAACACTAATAGCTAACCTGGGATTACAATGTATATTGTAATCCCAAAGCTAACTAAAACAAATTTGACATGTGCAATGTTTATTTTTACAAATGATTGTTCGCCTGCTGTTCGTCAATATCCGCCCAGGTTAGGGTCTGACCGCTTCATACAAATCGGTGGAATGGGAGATCGCTGGTTAGTGTTTCTTACCAGATTTCCGCCACTGAAAAATGAAAAAGTGAAATAAACTGAACAGGAGCCGAACAAAACACAGATGGAAGCATCGACCATGTATGCACTCTTGCAGAACAGACACGTGTGTTTATGTACCGTAACGACAAAGACTCCCTTTCAAACCCTGGCACGCAGAGTGACAAGTAATGTATAATATTTACGTTTACATTCACATGGGCTCGTATGACTCTCCGCGTAAACTGTCATGATCCAAATACATATATTTATGTCAATGCCCCCCTTTCTGGATCTACATTAATCCCACGAGAAAACATAACGTATTTATACAGTAGAGAAGGATAGAAGACTGTCCACAAGGTTGTGTAGTTATTCGCGGTATCGAAATGCTGTTTGACAAAATGCAGACTGCAGTGGCGATTCCACGAGCTCAGTGTATGCCTTTAAAACAGATTTTTCTGTCACATATGTTGTAAACTAATAATCAATCATCAGATTAATTAATGTATAACGTCTTATTCAAGGGTCTTTCACTTAAATGCCGATTTTGCATTTGCGGAATGTTTCAAAGAAAAAATGCCATGAAAACCAACTGGCGAAATCAGTCCACAGAGAAACGTCCCTTTATATATCGTATCGAAAGGCAGCCAGGAACCTTTGGACAACGGGAGGATACCCATTAGTTAAATGAGAACCGACTGAACCACTGCGCTGCCCTGCACGGTCAAAACAAAAGTAACAATAGATATTTACCTGGCCACTTTCGCTGGTTCTGCTCCGCAATGACATGCAGGTTAGATCCGAAGACAGTGAATTGTATACCTCATGTGTAGAGTTATTGATGCACAATACATAAGACCAATCTCATGAATACGAAATTAAATACTGACGTGTTCTTCAACTTTTTCAATTCTCATTTCAAAGATAATGTTAGTGGCTGTAGCTTAATACAATTATGGTAAAAGAAGAAGCGAAGCTGAGTACAAGATTTACCCATTTCCAAGCCCTTATTGGCTAAGAATAGATATACAGAGCTCAAGGATGGAACAACAGTTCATAACCTGTATTTGAAATATCTCCTGTCATCGTAGTCCCAACTTAGCACACATCTAAGTGGATAGGCTCCCCCAACACCACTTCGGCATTTCATCAGCTCTTTCCGGGTCTGCAAACAAAACATTTTACTCCAAACGACTGAACTAGAACTATCACAACTCGCCATATACATTAAATTCAATTTCTCTTTAAATTTATTAAATTGTCCATCGTTAACTAATTTGAATAAAGAAAATTAATTAAAATATGAAATCGATGACACTCTATCTTCATATCTGTTTAACAATGATATATGTCAGTCTTAATTTCCTTTGGCTTACCCAAGAAATAACGTGTACCCCGGTACAGGGGGGGGGGGGGGGGGGGGGGGTTACGAGGTTTCCTTACGGTTTTCTACGGTAGTTATGTAAGGAACAGCGTGATGTGGACAATCCGAAATCATAGATGTGAAAATACCCTTGAGTACGACGTTAAACCCCAATCAAACAAACAAACAAAAACGCCGTTATCTGTGGCATGATTATAAGATGCTACATGTAGTATTATATCGAATTTTGTTTGTACCGTTTAATTGACTTTTACACTCAACCAACACGGGTTGTCTATACCTTCCGCAAAATGTCTTTCTCCATAGTCGAGGCTATTCTAAAATAGAATCAAATCTGCATCTTACATCGGGTCATCTTGTTGGGAACTACTTTTATTTGCTAATCCGTGGCAAATGTTGTCCCACATATTGGTGGAAATTAAGGCCTGATGGCATGCATGGCGTACGAGAGTTGTCTTAGTCTCGTCCACCATAGAAACTCTCGCGAGAAAACGATTGAGCCGAGGCCTGCTGCCTTACGGAAATGACAGAGGCAAACCGACATCTGCTGGATGTAGTTTACTAGAACACGAGAGAAAAAGTACATTTGCACCAAAAACCTGTGTTTACGCTCAAATCACCATATTATCTATTCAAAAAGAAGAGTAGCTGTCTCAGAACTCCAAAACACACGTGTCATACTGAACTGACTTTACTGTGCTAAGCGGTCTACCGACATACTTATACATCTTATTTACCGAGCCCTAAAGATTATTCACTTGGCTACATTTTTCAAATTCAATTTTAAATAAATTTACAATCCGTCAAATTACCATGGGCGGGAATAACACATTTTGCTATTGCATTATTACTTGTTGTGAATCATTCGTCTCCAATCCGTCTGCCAATTGACCCATCAATAGGCGAACGCTAGGTGCTTTCGAATCTCAATCGAATGCACATGATGTACTACTACATATCATGTATCATGAATGTGTACTTGTTTTTAAGTGCTTAAATGGATTAAGTCCTTCGTACTTAATACATTTATTTAATTTAAAAGTTTCCAGAAATACTAGAAATACTGACCTTTTAATTGTTTTGTGGCTTTTTCTCGGACAGCGTTACGTCAAATGTATTTAGTTATCAGTGCTGCAAACAACTGGAACTCATTGCCATACAATGTTAGGGACAGTTAAAACTTAAATATCTTTAATCAGCTTGTGCCGCGTTTTTTGCTGAGGTATATTCTTCTTAACTAGTATTCTTCTTAACTTCTGTGCAATCATAATAATATTATTTACCTTTATAACAACAACAAAATCATATTCTTAATATTGTTAGTTTAATATACTTCTACTCCTGAAGAGGTTCGACCGATACAGGGCAACGGGTGAGACGTGTTTTTCACAGCTATGTGATTTTTGTCTGTTTGGAGCTTTGTTTTGTCCCGATATCTGTTTATTTTGTGACATCAGTATCTCACAATACCTAAGCTTTTGTATAATAATTAGATTTGGTTTACATTTTGCATATTGTTTTGAAAGTTGAGTTCCATGTATTTGTTGCTGCTGTTGTAAATAGTCAGGCTCAGCCTTTGTCGACAGCTTTGTGAATACAGATCATCCCGTGTCTTACTGTTTTCTGCAGTGTCAGTTTGAGTCATAGGTTAGTGTGTTTACAGGTAGATTGTTGATTGTTAAATAGTTATAATGTTGTATTTGCACTGTGTCTACTCCGCACTCTATGTCGTGGCAAGCTTTTTGTCTTAAAGATAGCCGACTACCCTGAGTCGCCCAGGGTTGTCCTGTCAATAACTGTCATGTTATAACTTTCCCCTGCCTTGTGCACGTTGCTTTGGGTTGTATTAGATTAGTATGGACAAGGACGATGAGACCGGCATTGAATTTACAGAGGTGACAACGCCGAGGAGGAGGCGAAGGGACAGAGACCGGTCAGCAAGTAAAGAGAGAGCGGAAGGCAAGCCAGATAATGCAGGGGACAGGGCGATAGTAATCGCCAGATCGCGGCGATCTGATCGCCAGCGAAAGTTTTCGGCCGACTTGGGCGCACACACGTGGCGATTGACCCAGCGATCCAGAGTAGTTTTTACCTTAAAACAACCTGTGTCAGGTAAATCATTGGGAGCTGATTATGTGTCTATGCGAATGTTATACAGAGCATTGATAAGATCACGATTAGATTATGGCTGTGAAGCCTATGATTCGGCCTGTAAAACACTTAAGTCAAAATTAGATTCTATCTAGTGTCGTGCATTGCAACTGTGTGTCAGGTGTTTAAAAACCACTCCGTTAAATGTTCTCCAGGTGATGTGTAATGAATGACCTCTGTATATCAGACGACTGTTTCGCAAATTAACATTTGCTGTGAAAATTAAATGTCCAGCTGAAAATTCAGCAATCTCGGTCTTTGACCTTACTGTATATGATTGTTTATATAACCCGGCTCTATACCGTCCCGAGCCTTTTGATATCAGAACTCTGCACTAACACAGGAACTGGTTATATGTGTGTTCAGCAGCTAAAGGTTTGTCAGTTTCCTCCGAGGCATTTTGTATTTCATGTCATTTTTTAAGGTTTATGTGGTAAGACTAACAAATCGGATCATCTATCGCATGCTAAAGCATGTGCAGTAGAACACATAAACTCAACCTGGTCAAATCATCTTCAAGTTTTCGCTGATGCGTCTAAATGTGTTGAAACTTGCAGAACGGCTGCAGTATTTTGTATTCCAGAACTAAAATACTTTAAAAAGTTTCGATTATCTAACCATTTGTCAGTTTTCACAGAACTGTCTGCTATTTTTTTGCTCTTCGATTTGTTGAATATTTTAAGTCCCGATAAGTTGTAATTTTCTCTGTCTCGTTAAGCTCACTTCAAGCCTTAACCAACTTTTCGGTGAAAATGATTTACCTGTTGTATTTGACATATTACATTTGTGTACCATACCATACCATCGTATTTGAATATATACATGTATGTTTGGAATGGATACTCAGCCATGTGGGAATTCATGGAAATGAGTTAGCAGATACCCTCGCAAAACAAGCCTTATCAGCTAGCAACATTTCCATTACAGCTGGCTTGTCTATATCTCAGTAACTAAATTATTTTGTGAGGCTGTGAGAGGGATTGGGATATGTCGGAATAGGGCAGATTTTATTATGCTTTTAACCAAACTGGGTTAAATCATACATTCATCCAAATGTACATTTACCCATTAATTCATACTTACACAGATTTAATCTTCACCCAACGGGATATTGCGAAGCTTGTCATGTTGAGGAGACTATTGCTCACCTGTTACTTCACTGCCACAAATATGACCGCGCCAGATGTATATTTTTAAGAAACTTGGTATTGATAATTATTCGATGCAGACTGTGTTTGCACCAGATAAGAACCGGATGCAGTGTTTTTCAAGCTGTTGCTAATTTTGTGTTAAATTGTCGCAGGTTCAAATGATGTATCTTTTTGAAAAAACTGTAATTTTGTTTTCTTTATTTCTTTAAGTTTCTGCAATCACCTATTCACAAGCGCAAACCTGGTGCACATCATTCTTGCGAATGGAAATAACTAACTACTTCTACTCCTTGATACAACCCACGGCTACTATGGAAAACAGCTTGCCCGTGTTTAAATAAAGTTTTTTAATTATATATAATTTAATAATGTAAAGTAAAACCTGTCAGCAGTAAATAGTTGTGTATTTGTTTGATTTGAGCTTTAGTTGAGCCCTTTAAGGTTCTTCAGTCATAGCTCTGGTGGAACCCTTTGTGGTTCTGTATAGTACCATCACAGCAACTGTTCCAATTATTTCTCGCAAAAAAACGTTTTTGTCGTAACTGTTCCATATAGAACCATCTTCTTTTCTAAAGAACCCTCAAAGAACCATTATTTCTAAAAGTGTAGGGTAGTTCACCTATTTGGCGACGGATTATCTTCTTCTCAATCTGCCACTAAAATACAGTGCAAACCTGGATGAAACCTCACAAAACCACCACCGTGATTGCCTGAGTCGGCTCATGTGACTCGAGAGATCAACTTGGGTCTATTTACATGTGTGCGGTACTGTCACAGAATATACGTAATCCGACACTCTATGTTAATATTTGTGGATTATCTTTATAAGGTTACACTGTGTTACTTAAACGTACAACTTTAGATAGAATCCATTCTCAAAACATTCAAGCTTTCGTGTATTAAATGGTGAATTTTATATTAGGTTTATTTTCACCAAAGATCCTGTCAACTTAATACTGGTATGCTATGTTTACATGTTGTGGGTTTGTTTAAGAGGTAGTTGATTGACTAAACATATGATAGGGCTTTATATATTATAACTTCTGTTTTAATGTATCTTCAGACATCGTTCTCAAGCATGTATGATCAGCTGTATGTTAACATAAAACCATCCACTTTGTCAGGTAATTTATTTGATAAATTGCACACACTTTGAGTACGATAAGGTTATGTACGTGTTTCGCGTACCTTTATGTTCATGTGGTTATCTTTGAGGAGCAGACCGACGTCTATTTACATACCGCACTGTACACGTGCAGACTGACAAAAAAAAAAGACTACCAGTCACGGGAACTTTCCCGTGTCTTGTTACAGTCTTTATAAATACGAAAAAGCCTTCAACATAGGGGTAAAGGAAAACTCTCTGACAGACAATAGTAGAAAACACACCCAGATGTAAGTCATGTCTCACTTATGATAGTGTCAAAGGGTCAAGAAATTTACAAATCTCCTCCCAAAACGTCATGCAGTAAGGCTACATACATCGATAACTGACGACCTCCATGTTTTGTATGTGTGAGAGACTTAAAAGAACCTTATTATCTCCCTTGCAAATGTTTTACCATGACTTAGTGCACTTACATGAATCTGGGTTAAATTAAACAGCTTTGAGGAATTTTTAGGAATTAATCCGACAGGGTATTTGGAAGAAACAATTATATGTTCTTGACGGATTTATGATATCTCTAGCTTCAACACAGAGTGGAGTAATGTTTTAATAGAAGGATGATTAAATATATATGAGGTAATTTTCAGTAAGCAGAATAAATTATATCAATTGGCTCAAACAGTATTTATAAAACAACCGCGTCGACAGTATAAAGGTACCTTTGTCAAATCATAATTTTGATTTCTGAAAATGAAGTGCTAAATGACTTGAAAACTGTTTTAGAGCAATCTTGAACTAACCAAATATCTTCGTAATAACTTAGGTAAAGCGTAGGCTATTTCCATCTAAACGTCTGGATTGTGGAGAAAGATTGTCAGACCAGTTTCACGCCACAGGTAAGCAAAACTAGTTCTTAAATTGGATTATATTGAAACATAATATTAAAAAGACGAACGGCGGTAAATCTACCCGTATACACTGATACCATGTTAAACCAATAACTATATTTAAATGCATGAGTTAAACACCACCTGTTTAGTTTCAGTCATACAATGTGTCGTTGTTGTTGTTCTGTTAATTCTAACTAGGAGCTGTTAAGATAAAAGAAATCTTACACTGATACCATGTTAAACCAATGACTATATATACACGCATGAGTTAAACACCACCTGTTTTGTTTCAGTCATACAATGTGTTGTTGTTGTATTGTTAATTCTAACTAGGAGCTACTGTTAAGATAAAAGAAACCATACACTGATACCATGTTAAACCAATGACTGTATATACACGCATGAGTTAAACACCACCTGTTTTGTTTCAGTCATACAATGTGTTGTTGTTGTACTGTTAATTCTAACTAGGAGCTACTGTTAAGATAAAAGAAATCGCTTATCATATCAAACATCGTATGAGGCCGCGGCCATGGCTTAGTGGTTAGCGTGTCCGGTAACTAATCCTACTTCGATGTACCGTCCACGGGTTCGAGTCCGTCTGTGGTCCATCAGGTATATGAGTGAGACAGAAGATGAAGCTCCGGCAATCGCAGGGGTGGTTTTACACTCTATTTAACGCAAGAACAGTGTGAAGTGGACAATCTGTCGTCATGTAAGTCAAATGCCCTGGAGTACGACGTTAAACCTCAATCAAACAAACAAACAAACATATACCTGGCGGTCGAGAGACTCAAACCAGTGAACGGCACATCAAATGTGGATAAGCAGGCCGACGCTAACCAAGAAGCCACGACCGCAGGCCTCCATGAGAAGGAAAAATGCAGATTTTAGGGTTATTTTATTGTCACTTTTGACAAGAAAAATACACGAGAACCATAAAAGAACCCTATCCTTCGCACCAACAACCATCACTCAATTATATAATTTATTAATACACAGTCATTTGCTATTTTATTTTGTATTATACAATTGACCAAAATTTGAACGGACAGTTATTTTCATCCGTTTGAGTGTGTTCCTTATTTATTTTTCAATAATCTTGGGGGTTGGTTAAGTGGTGTACTGAAGTCGTGTTTTCAAGACTGGATGTACTTTACCATCGCATCTCTTCCTAGACGATAACTCCTCCATCCTTCTTGTTCTGACAAATCTACGGCTCCCATCTTCTTGTAAAATCCTATAGCCAGTGTGTTCCAATCCAAAACGTTCCAACCCACACGCTGGCATCCTTTATCAAGACCAATCTGTGAATTGGAAAATAAATTTTGTAGTATCGAACACCCAACTCTGCAGCGGGCGGTTATGGCAAGCCGTTTTATCATTTCTGCCTTTATTCTACATAATTTGAATTCTTTTCCACATATGTGAAATTCTTTTTCATATATGTATAATAAATATGTTCTTTCATAAAGAACATATGAAAAATTCTTTTTCATATGTGAAAAAGAATTTCACATATGTGAAAAAGAATTTCACATTTGTGGAAAAGAATTTCACATATGTGGAAAAGAATTCAACATATGTGGAAAAGAATTTCACATATGTGAAATTATTTTCCACATATGTGAAATTATTTTTCACATATGTAAAATTAATTATTTATTTTACATATGTTGAAAAGATTTTCATTTATGTGGAAAAGACTTCAACATATGTGAAAAAGAATTCGACATATGTAAAATAAACATTAATTCAACATATGTGAAAATCTTTTTCACTTATGTAAAATAAAAAGATTAGTGGAACTCTTTTGTAGATATGTAAAATAAAAGCATCCAAAACCTCAATAACAGACTTCTCCCTCGCAGCCTGTATTTAGCGGCAATAAATTTGCACAAAGGACAATCTGATCAGAAGCACATCCATTCTTTGTGTTTCGCAAAGCATTTGTTATTTTCTAGCGAAGAATAAACTAGGGAAACTACATTTGTTTTATAGGCCTAC
>JAQQZZ010144899.1:2337-12918 GCA_030265115.1 Mopalia vespertina | reverse complement strand
TAGCATTGGAGGAAAATTAACTTTCCAACATTATGAAAACACTTCACATCTTGGTTGTGCTAGTGTCAATTATTGTTCGAATACACCGCCGTCATATATATAAGTGAAATACTCTTAAGCACAGCGTCAAACACCAGTCAATCGATCATGTATCGTTGGATGGGTTTTTTAAAATGCTCTGAAAGGACTGAATAGGAGTCCTTGTCTTTAATTGTCTGAGGCGAAGTATTTTTAGTTTTTCTTAGTGGGAAGGGGGATACTGACGTCACCAATGTTATGGTTGGAGCAGGATCTGATGATCTGGTATAGGTAGGCGTTACATGGCGGACGGTAAGCGAATACTGTTGGAGAACATCACCGTAATATTATTGAAATAGCCTTAAAACCCAACCAGTAACGACAGAAGCAGTCAGACAAATCCGGATATAAAGCGCTCCAACCTTCACAAGTTAAGGACAAATCTCCAGCATTGGGATATTTTGAAACGTATCTCAATTCGAATTTCCTTAGGTGAACCACATTCGGAAGAGTAACTAGAATGGAGAAATATTTGTCATCTGTTTTGTAAATAAAACTGGTCTAAGGTGAAAAGTATTCCGCTTATCTCTTCTTACATACGATTAGACCAAAGGACAATACTTGTACTTGGCTTCTCTAAATGCGGGAGTTGAAAATTAGATCAGATTTATTCTTATTAATCCCTGGAGACAAATCGAGACTTAGTTTGTAATATTCCTGACAAATATTAAGGCATTTTTTATTCAGTATTTTGGTTAAGTTTACACGATGGATCATAGGAACGAGTCCCAGTTGTATGATTGAAACACGTTGTGCTACTATTTGTGCGACTTACTAATCTAATTGTTGATATGATAGAGAGTATACAGAACGGTTATGTAAATGTTGTTGAGTCCCACTGAGACCAATAATGCTGTATTTACCATGTCTGTCTTCTGCACACGATCGTGATGTTACAAAGCCTTCAGATTAATTTAACACACATTTTATATGCTCAGCATTATTTTTCGAAGGAGATAATTATGTCTCTTTACCTATTACAAACAATGCGCATATACAAATACTTTTAAATTACATTTTTACAAACTTTCGTTTAGAAACTAAATTCAGGCCGTATATATATGATATAATTATAAAGGAGCAAAAACAAAAAAGGAGTAAGTCAATCCAGAAAGACAATTTCCAGATAAAACGTTTGGATTCAATTCAGGGATTTTCTGCCAGATTATGACTGATTCTTTAATTAACAGTTTTTGTTTTTAATAGGCATAGTCCAGTGTAGTTTTCTCAGCGCTATATTGGACATGTCCAGTAAGCATATACATGTAATGCTTGTCTAATACAGAGCTTTTGTAAAGTGCTTTAGCTCATTTATACGTTAGATTACATGTCTTACAGGTTGGCCAAACTACATAGAGTTGCATGCGCCTCATTTATTTTGACACACAACTTTATTGCGTTAATCTGCATCTTCTCTTTCTTTACATTTAACGAATGATTGAGATAAGTTAAACCACTCCATTACAATATTTAAGTCTCTTTCGCATCACATACATTCAAAACATGTTGCCGATGCATATACAGGTACAGCATGAAATTTGTTTAATAATACTATATTTTGTTCTAAGTCATAATCACTTACAATAATCAAAACCGATTGCAGGGAAACAGCAGACGGGGCCAAAGGGCATATCTCATCTGTAATATTGCACCCTGTAGCAGATACGGCTAATTTAACACATATAACTAGAAACAGAAATGGTGACAATCCATTAGAATTCATTAATAAGTAAAGTGCTTGAGGAAATACAAACTCAAGGTTACATACAAATCACATATCCCATCTTAGACAAGATCGTTAACCATACATTTCATAAACCCCTCTCCAAGATATAGAGGTGATAAAACGAAAAATGGTATTAAGCAAATAAGTCTGTATTATTGGATATTGGACATTTTGGTTTTATTATGGCGAGTGAGAGATAGGGCTCTTGACATTTACACTATCGTCAGGAATGTCACACCGAATTGAATGTCAAGACTCTTGACGAGGGTCAAAGACTTGACCAATATATTAAATCCAACCAATAGTACAGATATCTTTTCGTTCTCGAAGCACCATACGAGGTGTATTTCTTTTTTTACAAAGCCTTATAATTTTTCTGGGACGATCGGTTAATCCACGTAGATGCCATCAACGATAATATTGACCTCACGCTGCTCCTATCTGGAATCCCGTTTTCTTTCATTACACAGTTGCGTCAATTCCTTTCAGATCATTTAGTCTTCTTTTTATAGGATGCATAACTTCGTGTGTAGAAGATCAGAGCAACGATTCATCCAACTGTATAATATCGTTATAATACGCTGATAGCAAATGTTTTAAATACTGCCGTATCACGACTGTTAGAAATGATTGGTTTATTTCACCATGTTAATTATGGTCGCTGTCCATCCCCATATTTATGGTACTGTTTTATTTTCAAATGTGCTGGCCTAAATGACCTACCATGGTAAGTAACTCCACCCATTAAACGTATTGTCACAATTCTTGGAGACCATATAGAATTCAGTCGCTAAAATGAGTTAGCGTCAATTATTGTAAAGATACCCATTAAATGTACGGTCGCACCACATATCGACCATTTATTTAACAGTTGATACCACCATGAAATATATGTCCGCACAACAAATCAGCCATCGATACAGTGAACTAAACATGTGTGGCTGCAGAGCAATTAAAATATTACAGAACATCAGTTAAATGTCTTCTTTAAACCACTTTACAGCCTTTTCAGCTAAATCTCATACCTGACAATATGGCATAATATTCCAGCTTTCAGTCTGACCATTCGATATTGTTAAAGTCTGTTTGTTTGTTTGATTGGGGTTTAACGCTGTACTTATGGTTAGTTCACTCATATAGCTTTCAGCCCAGCTAGGCAAAGTAACCACCCTCGACACCACTGGCAATAAAGAAAGACAAGACAAGACAAAGACGAGTCAACCAAAGGACGCAATACAAGGACATCACAAAACAAATTGGCTTCATGTTGCAACAGGAAGCTACCTCCCAACCCTCCGCGATAGTTTTAAAGACAACTTATAATAAATTGCGGACGGTTGGCAGAGAACAGGCAGTTCGAATTGTTTAAAGTTTCATTACAATTCTCTAATAAATAAAGCCAGCATTGTTATTACAAGCTCAGTGTTACATACACACCACACCTGTAAAAGACCGCCTTACGCCGTATAATCACCCTTGAGGATAAACAGAATAATGCAATTAAGCAAATAAGCAAATAAGTCTATATTATTGGATATTGGGAATTTGGTTTTATTACGGAGATCATTGGTAGCGCTCTTGACATTTACACTATCGTCAGGATTGTGACAACGATTTGAGTGCCAAGACTCTTGACAACGGTCAAAGGCTTGACCAAAATATTGAATCCAATCAATATTACCGACATGAGCACATTTTTCGTTCTTGAAGTAGAATACGAGGTGTATTTCTATTTTGCTAAGCCTAATAATAGTTCTGCGACAATCGTTTTATCCACGTAGGTACCACAGACTAAACTATCAACAACCATATTTACTCCCCTTTACCAGAACCCCGCATTTCCGGTTTCTCTCACAATCGACTAAACCTAGTGAGATTTCCGTTACTGTGGTATTATCGCTATGCTTGGTCGTGGTATATTAAGTTCATAGGAGTACATTATGTGCTGACCCCAAAACATGAAAGTGTGAACAACACAACATAGACTATGTTTATGAGTTAATTTGAAAACATGCTGTTATAATGGGGACTATCATTTGACGCCAGAGTTGATGTGCGCAGTACAACTGATGACTTCCCAGTGGTTTCTCTCTTCCATTTCGTATCTTACTAAGTAAGTAGGCTTTATGTCTCATCATTGATGAAATTTCAGCTCGGCTGTTCTGAGTAAAAACGTTCTCTCCATTCGATTGTATTCCAATCGAATACTGTCAGATCAACGTTCCGGAGTCCCCACTTTCCCCGCAGTTGATGCCCCTTGTGATTGGTTGACTGTTTAGAGCAACACTAAACGTTACTGTAAATATTAAGGGTTTGCTCTGTTTGGAAAGTAATCTTCCTCCATTGTTAAGTAAAGACAACACGACCGCGTTCATTAACTAGAGAGTCATTTTTCTAACTCTTTCAGATTGAGATTATATACTTTCTACCTATACATGTGACATCTGTATCGTGCTGATACAATCAAGTTAATATATTCTCTGGTGATCAGAGTTTCCACATTGAATCTTTTTTATCAAACTTTACTCAGTTGAGCTACATAACATGCAAACAAACCACAATCCCGCCTGAGCTATGTGGCTAAGTTTTGTTCGTTCGTGAATGGCATGCAAATCTGTGGGATCTCAGATTCGTGGCTTGTCGACACTATAACAAACACTCCAAAATGCAGCTGCGACGCTGTGGAAACGTTGTTTTTCGTCTAGGAGAAGTGGGCGCCCAAATTCTTCAATACAGCGTATTGTACAATTACAACCACATCACAGTCCCATCACAACGTTTTGCCAGATCGTGGAACTCCCAATCACTGCCGGCCTACCACATTCGTTGCTGTCGCGTGGTGGCGGTTATTAGGTTTCCTTCCGGTTTTCCATCGTATTTTAAACGCGAAACAGTGTAAAATGGACAATCCGTCGTCATATAAGTGATATGCCCTTTAGTAGGACGTTATGCCCCAATCAAACAAACAGTCTAACATTCCGTAAATAATAGCATTTTTTTCTAAAACGAGGAAACATAAGTTAGCTTAGTGGCTATAAGAATTTTGCGGAAACAACAAGCCAATTATTAATTGCATGGTTGAGCTTCTGAAGCGCATGCGTGACATCGTGCGTGGAGAAACAATTGAGCGCATATGTGGGTGATGAATCATGTTGTAAAATTAAAATTATATTTGTTTCATCATCAATTCTGCAATAGCGAATTAATTGGCTCTTATATGACTGCATAATGCCATGATACAATAAGGCTCCTATGTGTTATAAATGTCACAGAAAATGGTCCATTTGTGGTGCACTGGAAACCTATTACACAATATGGAGATGGGAAAGAGGTTTATTTTTCTAATCAGGATCCAGTTGTTTGAAAGAGTATTAGTCGTCGCTAACACCAGATTAAATCATTAAAAACATGGAGTGACATCATCTAATAGCGGATAAAATTTGAAAGCGCTTCGAGCAACCAACCCCAGAGTGGCACACCAACAGGTCTTTCGAATGCTATATCTGTAGTACCAACACGAACACGAGGAAAACTTGACATCATCTAATAAGTGATAAAATTTTATAGCGCTTCGAGCAACCAGCCTCAGAGTGGTACACCAACATGTCTTTCGAACGCTATATCTGTAGTCTTATAACACGAACACGAGCAAAACTTGACATCATCTAATAGTTGATAAAATTTAATAGCGCTTCGAGCAACCGGCCTCCGAGTGGCACACCAACAGGTCTTTCGAACGCTATATCTGTAGTCCAACTCGAACACATCACGCCACACAAGTTGGTTCTGTGTATCATAGGTAGATATATGATTGAATCCACGAATTCCGGTGGAAGTCTCCAATAAAAATGTATATGTGATTTATAATTCCCCGTGGTTTCAAAATCATTTGTCAGCTCCCTCTTGGTTTACCAGCAAGCGGTCGATGCTCATAATCAACATTGAACGATGGATCCGTGAGCTAGAACAGACCCCGTTCTCCCACACGAACAAACAAACAAATTATCAAATTAACAAACAAACACAGTAAAAACGAAAAATAAAACAAACAAACGAAACAATGCCACAGGCATATGACTGATAAGAAATAAAACTCGCACTTATACAAAATAGTGTGATTGGGAGCTTGCGTGTGTTAAGCTCTAAACAATATTTTAGCACACAGATCTTATCTGACACGACAAGTCGAGGTAACGCTTGTTCTTAAATAAGCTGTTGGTGAGTTGCTATCGCTGTCGTTTAAAACGGATCTCAATCATCATTTCCAGGTACATGATTTTCAGAAGTTCTTGTTTTTTGTTTTAAAGTTATAGCCGTCATGCAAATTTACAATTAGAATTTATGCCCGAATGGGAGTGAGGAGAAGATAAATCGATTTTTGTAACATTATCTTCAAGAATAGCCAAATATAAGACTCCAGTAAGTAAGAAGGCTTTTGTTACCGACTGATGCTTGCTTTGTAAGGTAAACAATCTCGAATCTGAGTCATGTTTTTCAGCATATTAAAATATAATCGATTCTACTTGCTACCTCTTGACATGGACTCTAAGGTGCAGGGGGGGCGTCATATTTCGCACTTCTTTTACTTGCTGATCTGTGGCAAACGTCTCCCCAAATATTGGCGGAAGTTAATGCGAGATGACCTGGCGTATGATTACATCGCCTTCATATCAGAGAAATATTTTCCCCTTTTTATTTGAGTGTCCTGCGTTCATTGACTTGAGACTGAAACACACCAAAAATATTATCATAAAAAAACTAGCATATTCGAGCTCATACAAATTCTAAGTACTCAGAGCACAAGCGAACTAAAACAAAATGGGGCGTCATCTACAATTGTTGTTTAAGAGAGTCTACCTCACCTAACTTGAATAATTAGTAACTTTTTTCTTATTTTCATCATGTAACTATTCTACTGAATTGTTTTTAACGGGTATATTGCTTCCGTTCTTTTTTTCAAATTTTAATCTCGATGAATTTTTTTTTAAAGTGAACTTATTGCTAATATGCAAATGTAACACTATGTCCGCCATCAGAAAAATGTGCACATATTCCTGTGTCTTGATGGGTTGTGGAAGATTAAAAGCCAAAATAAAGAAAACATTATCCACGCCGTTATTTGCCAATAAATCAATATAAATCAACAGATTAACCATACAACCGATCAGTCATTCCAAAAATGTAAAGGTACCTAGAATTGACGCATTGTGAAAATGACAAACCAATCGCCAGCGGTAATCAAGAAGTGTTTCAATCATTCCATACTTTTGGTGAGTTATCTGTCATCTAGCAAACAAAGTATTAGCAGAGGAGAACTGTAATCCATGTGTTCGTGACAAGCTAGGTATGACTTGTAAAGGTGTCTATCATGTGGTTCAGTCCGGATCAACACCATGTGACAACTCTGTATCGTTACACTGTGATATATCTGTTATTTACCAACCTTCAAGGCTGCGAAGAACAGACATCCATGTGGGCGTATCAACAGTGATACTGCTTACACCAATGCTTAGACGACAGCTTCTGGTTGTTCAGATCAGATTGGTTCTAACGGGGCATCAAAATTGTTTGTTTAGTTGCGCTGACTTGTTTGTTTATAGAAAACACAACTCATTACGCTCGGGTGTATATCATTGATCAGTTTACACCGCTTTTATAGAATAAACCATAGATTTAATGACAAATTAAGCCGCTGGGTACACTAGGCTAAAAAAACACGAACCGCGAAACCAGCTAAACATTAAAATCTGATACTTATCACACCTGGTTTCATATTGACAGCTCCCCCCAGGCCAAAAGGGATATTACCAATGTATAACCTATACAAGATAAACTATAATGACTTATACTTTACTAACTAATTAAATATATCGTAAACAGTATATCGACATTATTATTCTATCTTCAAATAACTAAAGACAAAAGATTCTAATGGAAAATTATTCAATTTTAGGCAGTTGAATCAGTGCCTTATTATTTTCTCGTTTTAACATCTTGCACATAAACAGCTATATACACATCGAGAGATGGTAATGACGATTTTACATATAGGTAGTTTGTCTTGTTTGGGTTTTATACATGTATGTTTTATGAGATTCTGTGTTGAACATCAAGGTATTGATGATGTTGTTTGAATTCTGAGACAATCTTTTCTTCAACCTGTATTGACATAAAACACGATTATTGTATGGGTATGGAAGCCGGATTTGGCCATCTCGCTCCTTATATGTTTAAAAGCGCCAGATGAGCGAAGGAGCGAGATAACCTCATTCTGTTTCCATATATAGATGACAACTATTTATTTTACATGGGATGCATTAGCCGAACGCATGTTGTCTCAATTATACAGCCATGTGTTTGCTTGGCTCGCGAAGATGCATGCGATGTTTTGATGTCTGTTCTAAATTCACTTCCAATCATAATTTTCATCTTTGAAAAGGAGGAATTAACCGTTGGGATAGCGCTTTTTGAGTTTGAGTAGCTTCTAGGTTGAACCCCGTCCGCGAATGTCGAAACGGCAGACACTTACGCCCAGCCTTACTCCGGAATGGTGCAATCACGTCACGTTTATGGCCGGTGCTTAGGGAAGCTTCCTATGGCACTGGAGTTTTCAGCTGTAAGGAGCAACACGAAGGCAATCGGTTATGATCTCTGATGACCCTCCTGTCTTGTCAGAGTGTGTTGGTTACTCCACCAATGGGCGGGCATTAATTATGACATAAATCTAGTGAAATTAACTTAATAATGAAAAAAATTAATGTGTATGAACATTATTTAACATTAATTACGACATAAATGTAGTGAAAAAAACAAACAAATTCCTATATTGGATTAAATTATTATCGCATATTTCGTCCGGATGTTATTATGAAGAAATTTCAATGTGTTCTGAACATTGTGAACTCACGCTTGAAAATATGAACATGTTCGGCTAATTACCATGTTCCACTATGAAGAAGGTAATTATGCTGGCGTGTTCTACTGTACTTCGTCTCCAGTTTTGAAATCCCGGTTTCAATGAATCTTGTCCAAACGTGGCCTGCCTGTCTTCAAATTCCCTCATACTTTTCTTCCAGTTTTTGCCGGATATTTGTTTTCCAACTTCAAAGGGAGTGTATTTCATTCCTGCCTAAAACCCGTCAGACAGAAATTTCCGTAAAAGTACAAGTGCAAAGAGAAATATCATTCCCACTAAATACAGAATGAGTACATGATCACAACTCCTCAGTAAAGCTGGTTCAGAGTATTGTGAGTATCCATGTTGAATATTCGAAATGAAAGACAAAACAATACAAATTTTCTGCGCAAAGATAAAGGTGGCAAATCATGGCCCAGCTGGGCCTTGTTCTTCAGATCCACTGTCTTTTTTTTTTTTTTCTTTGATCTTTTAATTAGATTTCGTCTCCAGTTTTGAAATCCCGGTTACAATTAATCTTGCCCAAACTTGGCCGGTCTGTCTTCAAATTCCCTCTTACTAATCTTCCAGTTTTGAAATCCCGATTTGAGTAAATTTTGTCCAAACACTGCACTGTCATCCGCAAATCCTCTTTTACTGTTCCTCCAGTCTTGGAATGCTGGAAGATTGAGTGAATCGTGTCCAAACATGACATGTCCGTTCATGAACCCTCTTTTACTGGCACCTCCGAAAGCAGCTCTCCAGTCTACAAACTTATTTCCGGAAGGATTCGACGATCCGAAGCCACCATCGACACCCATCAAAGCCCTCTTGTCCAAAACATCCTGCCATTTCTGCAAATAGTTTTTTCGCCATTGTGCCGAATTCAGTTTCCGGAAGCTGGAAATCGTCATATCGTCAAAGCTTTCGTTAATTTGTAAAAATGCAACCAGGACATAAACGACCAAGGACGGCCATGGTAAACAATTCACGTTAGAATGATCGCGCAGACAAAATGTTTCCTTTCAAATTGCTGATTGTGTAGTGCTCTATATACTCCAGTCTTTGTAATGGGAAAGATTAGAGCCCACCGTGTCTCGCACTTCAATCAACTTGTTTAGAATCAGTCATATAAACTCGGATGAAGTCAGCTTCACTATAAGGCACTGCAAGTATCACGGGAAAGCAGCCAATACATCTTTATTGGTTTAGACTAAGCAGAGGTCTGCTAGCTGATGGGCAGCTCTAAGTCGATGAATGGGAGTCCACTGAGCAGGTTTGTAACGAATAAAGTATACTTTTGTTACAGTACGAGTTGATGAAACTGTTCACCGGCAAAATTTGTTTGTAGGCCTATAGATGACTGACTCGCGATAAATGATAATAACGTCTCAAATGTTGTTACTCAGCACATTGTAAACGGTATGTTTTGTGTACATCTCAATTAGCACCACAGTAATATTTTCTAACAAAAACATTTTGTTTTACGATTTAATTTATTCAAATTCTTCTTGAATGAAAATCTTACGAAATCAGCTTCTGTCTTGAAATAAAATTACCCCCTCCCTCCACTCCCCCTCACACCTGGGAAAATTTAATTGTGCTAACAGCCATCTACAGATAACAGTATATATCTATTATCTATTGTGAAAACAATAGAAATGTAGATTTTAAGCATGGTGGGACTACAATCATTTGTAGCTGTCGATTCTGGTTATAGCGGCTCGGTCTTCCAAGGGTTGTATTGTAGTGTAGCTCGGTCTGCCAAGGGTTGTATTGTAGAGTAGCTCGGTCTGCCAAGGGTTGTATTGTAGAATAGCTCGGTCTGCCAAGGGTTGTATTGTAGAGTAGCTCGGTCTGCCAAGGGTTTATTGTAGAGTAG
>JAQQZZ010144877.1:0-12919 GCA_030265115.1 Mopalia vespertina | reverse complement strand
GGGTACTGTCAGTTGGAGCCAAGAATAAATGATGTTCTGTTCTTTAGGTTGATCTCTGGATTTCTACCATTAAATGTTCGTCTTAATAAAGTAAATCTCCACCCTACAGGTTTATGTGCATTCTAAAATAAAATCAATTCTACTTCCTATGTCGAGACATTGACTCTAAGATACACCCAAGCCATCTTGTTTTGCACTTCTTTTATTTGCTGATCTGTGGCATACGTCGCCCCAAATATTGGCGGAAATTAATGCGCGATGGCCTGGCATAGTGTACGAGATTTGTCTTAGTCTCGTCAACAATAGAAACTCTCGCGAGAATGCGATTGGAATGGTGACAGCCAGGAGTCCCGAACGCAGCATTTTTCCTGATATATGTCAACATGACCCGAGTCACGTGATCTTGATAGAGTCACATAATAAGCAAATGAAAGAAGTTCAAAACAAGATGGCCCGGGTGTATCTTAAAGTCAATTTCTCGACGTAGGAAGTAGAATAGATTCCATTTCAGATTGCCGGGTCAGTTGATTTTTTTCGAATGGCGTTGAAGAGGGAAGAGCCCACAGTAAAATACACAAATGTTATATACATGTTAGAAGAGGAATAAGCCAAGTGCATGTATTGTCTTGTTGTCTTGAATGGGCTGGTAGTCTTATATCTGTGGAATTCCCCGTGTTTGACAGATCTCTGCAAGTACGTCTACATGTTCAATGGAAGGCTGTAGCACCCATGCAGGCGGGGTATAAAGTTTGTCACATGGCAGAGCGTTCACTGGTGAGTTCTTACCTTCGATTACATCGCGAAATAGCAGATGTGGCTACGTCGGTTGGATGCATATAGTACGTAGTCCAAGAAGTGAAACCAATCGAACATATCATTAATTTATGCAACAAAGACGTAAATACACACTTGTGTCATTTGTTAACTGTTTAATCTTTAGCTGCCAATCGATTAAGCTACCATTGGCTTGGCTTAGGATTTTCTGACATTAAATCAAGTGTACGTGGAAGGACTTAACATTCTTGCTGAGGTTATTTTACTGCATCCTCCGACTCAAATCAGTTCTGGGCGGACAAATCGTGACATTCTAATTTCATTAGCTCAGCATATCAGTCACGTACACATTGAGTGTTTGTATTTTGATATTCAAGCGAGGTGTACTGACATCACAGCCAGACATGTTTATAATGACATAACACAATTCTATGGATTTCAACTTCTATATTTATTTCTATATACTTCTATATCTAAATCCATAGAATTGTGTTATGTTACTGCCACTGCTTCTAAATGCCACTAAAAAAAAATTATGTTTATAATGCGTCGAAACATCATGTCGTTTTGCTTGCGACCATATGGTTTACAAGTTGTCAAATGCCATGGTAGTGTATGAGGAACAGGATCGTTCTTCTAAAGAAATTGCATTCTTTATACACTTTCAAACACATTGGCCGGGGTGAACTGCCGTCATTCGCTCATAGCTAAAGAGCAACAATGATTGTCCAGTCTTGTTTTTGTTCGTCGTCATTAACATCCAGCACGGTTCTCGTCTCCCATGGCATTGGTACTCTGTCCTGTGAGATACCTAACGCCAAATACAGCGTGAAATCCTGATCTATTTGGGCACTTATTTTGACACAATCAACGAATAACATATTAAATATCAACATGCCATTAGCGACAGTAATATGTTTAGTTTTATCGGGCCTAAAATTGGGAAATACGAGAAACAGGACAATGCCCCAGGTACCAGGTTAGGCAGATAAGGAAAATGTTTTATCTATATCCCGTTCTAGTGACACTGAACTGCTGTTAAGCATGGTTTCATGAAAACAGTAGTATTATCGTAGATGTTGCGAAGGTCTTTGAAATAATTGTGAACATGACTACCGCTATGTGAAACTGATTGGGAAAATCGATGTGGATTTCTGGTATTTCAATATACATTGAAATCACAAAGACATGAGGTCCACTCTGTGTCAGTAGCGATACTCTACAGTGAATTATAGCCTATTTTTATACACGGAGTTAATGTTCTACTTGTGCGGAGTTTCTGTTTCTAGATAACATCAGTTGTAATGGGACATGGGTTATTGACTTGTGTTGATAATGGCGTAACTGGTAATAGTTATGTCACTGACTAAATGATATGTAATCAGTTGTTAATAAAACTTAATCTGCTGACAATAATAGTACATGAAAATTACTACACCCGGGACATAAATATGATCTACGGGTGATGAGTTTGAGATTATATTTAAACCATTAATGTAAATTTTGAATTAATGTCAATAAGAAAATCAATACGTGATTTAAAAATAAGGTCCAAGAAACGCATCTTGGTGAGTGCTCATAAACACGTTACAGATTGATCTGCTGATTAAACTTTAATATTGATTTGACTAAACTAAGATAGAAAATGGACCCAAAACTAGATATCCTAACAATTAATCCGTTAATACGTAAAGGCGTATTATCACTTCCCAATTTGTTGAACTTTGTCGGCACGAACGCTGCACTTGTTCACATGGGCACTGAAGTTTGTTGAAAGTTGGACTGGACCAAGAGGCACCAAACGAATAAAAAAGAGATGATTCAATTTTATTAACATGTCAGTGTATATGTGCCAAAGGTTTACTATTGTAACTGCAGATTATATTGGCAAGTTGTACAATAAAGGTAGTCTGTGTATAAAGTTGTAGTGTTTCATTTGTTGAATTGTATCGATGACCACAAACTGGCCAATCAGAGCGTGGGGATTCTTTATCACACACGTTAAGATATTGAACAAATATCTCATGGCTGTAATGCACTGTTATTTTCCCATGTATCGTGTAATCTAAATGTCATCATCGCTCATATCAAAAAGACATAAGCCGTATGCTTATAAGATATAATACCCATGAGTAAGCTAACTGCACTGGGTAAAATTCGGCACAGTTTGTGGATACGAAGCAACCAAACTGGTTACACTGATCAGTAATAAATAATTCTTTATCTGTTCTCCATGAGTAACTTCCGATTCTCACACAGTAATATACAAAAACGCTTTCAGGGTATCTTTGGTTACGCTTACACCAATCGGCTAAACATCGGAAAGTTCCGGTTGCAGTGGTATCTGCACTAGGCTCGATCGTGGTGAATGTATGAATAGGCACCTTAATCGTACATTTTGTTGCCGGAAGCCTACTTGTACTTATCAACGTTTTTTTATAACCAAAGTTGCAGGAGAAGGTGAGAAAAGATTCAACAAACCCTGACTGTCCCCCCACACTGTTCACAAGCCAAACGCGCTTCACACATCCAGCTCTCAGAACAGTTAACAACGTCCACAGTCTCTTCACAATACTATCTGTGAGAGAAATAAACCCTTATTTTACCAATCTCGTGTTAAGTGGCATGCAGATGTACATGAAAGAAGGCAACGTATTTAATTGTCCGGTTAAAATAATTCAATATTATTTTTCTCTGTTGACACGCGTTTGATTAGTTCTGTTTCCGTAATAAATTATTGGAGATATTGGAAATGCATCGAATATTGTGATTGACTGTATCCCAGGTTGAAATGTACATCTTATAGTTGGGAACAATTTAGACAAATTATGCCTGGTAAAATTTCAGGGTTTGTCAATCATGTAGTTCACAGGCGTTCGATCGCCCCCTCGACATTGGACTGTCTAGACTGTGCCGTGCTTCCAATGGACAGTAATTGATTATCCGACGTATAATTCAATTTTATATTTGAAAATGACATTTACATGAAAAAGGGCTTACATTTGACTACAACCCAATCTATCCTACCTGGTTGTTAGACCAGTATTTAAGCGCATTGGAATATGGTCGGAAACTAAGGCAATGCAAATTAGGTAAAGATTTATGGGGCCAATGTCAATGGAGTCGAGAATTTGTGTACATTTTCTATTTGCTATCGACAATTGTGGATTACAGAAATCGTCAGAATAATCCCTCTGATTGAAACCAGCTCTTCGTTTTCGTGTGTAAAGTGTTGTCGCTGGATGTATATATCTGACATAATCATTGGGCCTACAGCAAACGGCACCGCGACTGGTTCACCAATCTCAGAGGCGTTCATCGCCATAAATGTTTATCTGACAATTCTCCTTAGCTGCCATTTCGGGAACGCTTCGGCAAATACCTGTGTTTACCCATGTCTGTTATAATTATGTGGCATTTCTGGGACCAGTTGCTCAAAGACCTACAACATGGCATGACGTCATCTAATAGTGGATTAAATTTAATATCGCTATGAGTAACAGGGCCCTGGACAATTGACACAGTGTCCTTGAGTGTATACCTTACTACTGCCGCAAGCTTACATAGAGAAAATACACTATTAACGAGCAATTTTAGATGTGATGTCAACCAGAATTCGATGTAATGATCGCTAAATCACCCAATCAGGCAGAAAACAATTCCCCAATGAAATCTAATAAATATGGCAGGTTATTTACTTTATTAATACGACCTGACTTATGTATATTAAAATAATATTACAAAAGACACGAGGACGTGCATGCACCAATTACACAGAGAAAGCAGCAGACAAGTGTAGTATATTTAAGTGTTTCCTTTGTTAAACAGCCTGCATTGTACATCGGAATTCGTGACACCCACTTGGGATCGTTTTAAATAGAGACGCATATAAATGGTACCTTGAAATGTTCAATGTTTTTGTGTCTAATAATAACCGGTACATTTACCCTTGACTGTTTTTTTTTATTACATAGACCATAAACATCCCCTGTGACAAAGAGAGGTTCTGAATAGATCAGAAGTGTTTTTATAGAGTTTGACCGACTTTTACCTTTGCTCATTATATTTACTCTTGGCTGTTTTTTTTTACTACACCGTATAGACCCCCTATGAAAAATACTGGTTCTGGGTAGAGAAGAAGTGTTTTTATAGAGTTTAGCCGACTTTTACCGTTGCTCATTATATTTACCTTTGACTGTTTTTACTACATAGACTATATAGACCCCTATGGCAGATACAGGTTCTGGGTAGAGAAGAAGTGTTTTTATAGAGTTTAGCCGACTGGTTTTGTAATATTAAAATCTTTGCAATTATAATACCTTAAAATTAACAACGTCAGTATTGTTAAAATTAACATATTTTTAAATAAGAAATAGCTTGTTCAGAAGTTGTGACATGTGATAAGTATTGTGATATGACTAATTACAGAAGTACCGGCAATAAAACCTTTGTGACAGCTATTGTATTTCATTGAAAGCCAGAAGGCTCAATTGTATCATGAACAAATGACATGGCGGTTTTAGTGCTGTTGTTACAGGTATGCATTGCACAATACTTTGATCCCATTTTGTTAAAAGAACGAGGGTATGTTGTTAATACAAAAAACTGGCGGCACTTACATACCAACCTTTAATTATGTATGGCAAATTAAAGGGATCGGAACTTGTGCAACTATAGTGTGTGATATTGTGGTTGGGAGGCTCCGTCACAACACAATAGCTGTTTGGATGTAACCTTTGTTACTGACTTCGGCGAATAGCAGTGTTACTGATATTAGTCTGACTGATTGCTTAATAGTATCATTAAGTACTGTTGTTAATGGTTTGTAATTATTCTGGTCCATTGCCGGAGTTTTAAGTTGAGTATCGATTAACCAATGACTATGTACAGGTACAGTAAATCGACACCACCAAATCACATATTGCTTCTGTTCGATGCTTTACCGAACAATCGTGTTGCTGTAACCGATATTAGTCAATTGTATCCTATCCAACTATTTGTTTCTGTGTTGTAATTACTGTGGGCCATTCAGGGTGCTACAATCCAACAGTCTACCAGCCAGTGCTTGTTTAAAGATGTAACTTTAGAGACGAATATAGCAATGTGAAATCTATTTACAAATAACATTCAACCGTTTTTCATAAAACAAATACACTGAAACGAAACACGGAAAAGACTCGAGAGAAAACGGATATCATTTAAATATGTATTTTATAACAATCTGAATTCGTGATAATAAACACTCGCTGTAGCTTCATATACAGTGCCCATATTTGGACAATAACTATCTGATGGCGACTGGAAACATTCATTTAAATCAGTTTTCCCAAGTATATATTATTCTATGCTTTCTTGAAAAGTAATAAATGAAATCAAGGGTGTTTTAAGACAACGTCAACTTGAAGAGAGTCCGGGTCATTCCAAACTATTCAATAAATTAATATTAGATATTAATAGTTATATTGTGCAGCACATGTCTTGATAAGGTTAATTAAGTGTAGAAATTATCGAGAGATAAAGATCATTTCTTTCAGGCAGCCAACAGTTGTGAATTGGTCCTTCTATTAATACTGGATTCGTGTGTATTACTATGGTTGTTAACCGTGTGTATTATGTGTGTATTACCTTGATTGTTAACCGTGTGTATTATTTGTGTATTACCATGGTTGTTAACCGTGTGTATTATGTGTGTATTAACATGGTTGTTAACCGTGTGTATTAGTGTGTGTATTATCATGGTTGTTTACCGTCTATATTATGGGTGTATTACCATGGTTGTTAACCGTGTGTATTATGTGTGTATTACCATGGTTATTAACCGTCTATATTACGTGTGTATTACCATGGTTGTTAATCGTGTGTATTATGTGTGTATTACCATGGTTGTTAACCGTCTATATTATGTGTGTATTACCATGGTTATTAACCGTCTATATTATGTGTGCATTACCATGGTTATTAACCGTGTGAATTATGTGTGTATTACCATGGTTATTAACCGTGTGTATTATGTGTGTATTACCTTGGTTATGCGGGGAATGAAGTCGTCCTTAATACATAGTCAAAGTTTCGCTGTTCAGCTAACAGCGTTAGTTTAATTGTAGACAATTCATATTTCGTTTGTATCTTTTAAAAATCGTACACGATACTGTCAATCAAGAAACCATTCTTTCCAAGCTATTTACATACGATTTTAGACAAACGCCTTATCTCTGATTTAAATACTTTCCGTCCGAACGAACCCGAAATGTGCATGTCTTTCAATAATACAATTTCTGTCCTCCCCCTTACCAGTTAACTGTGGTATCCACAAGGTGCAATACTTGGACCTTTCGTCTTTGTCCTATGTACCGATAGAGTGGTTAACGATTCTTACTTGCTTTCCTTAACCGTTATTGTAGATGATACAAGTTTACTCTTTTCTGGTCCTTCACAGGAAAATCTATTTAACACTATCTCGCAACACCTTGCAAAAAAATTAAATCTGAATTTGTAAAATTCGATTATCAGTCAATATGTTCTTTTCACTTAAAGAAGGTCCATTAAATATGGCATCCCATTTCCTCTTATAAAAGCTGGGTGGGTAATAAAATAAGTCTAGGAATTTACGTTCTCAGGTATTTTCCTGAATTCTAAACTGTCTTGGTCCACTCATATCAACCAAGTATGACACAAACATCTATGTAAACCCCAGTCTCATAAACCACATCCTCATGCCCTAAATTTGAAAATTCTTTACATTATTTTCTATTTAAGAAAAAATGTTCAACCGTCTGTTTCGAATTTACTGTTGGGGTGGACGTGTTTATTTTAGGGCGAAGGCGTTAGCCGTAGAACCCAAAGTGTAGAAACTCATCCACCTCAACTGTTCTAAAATTCGCAATGGACGACAGTTGCTTGAACATTATTTATATTCTATTATCCACACACTTATTTATTAAATACTGATTGTCGTCGACCAATCGGTGTTTAAAAACTTTAACTCATAGCGTATGACCCTGTGGTTGAAAATCTTTGCACAGTCCTGTGTAATGGTGAAATCTAAAAATGTTATATTACACATTTTCAGGCATGAACAAAAATCTGGACAAAAAAGCACAAATGTAAGACATATTTCCACCCTCTACAAAACAAGTATTAAAACAAAAAATAGATTTTCGTCACTGAAATTAAAGTGGTCACTATTGCAAGTCGTTTTATCACTTTTACCTTTATTCTACATATATTCTATATATATGTGGAAAAGAATTCCACATATGTGAAATTCTTTTTCACATATGTAAAATTATTTATTTATTTTACATCTGTTGAAAAGAATTTCACTTATGTGGAAAAGAGTTCAACATATGTGAAAAAGAATTCGACATATGTAAAATAAACCTTAATTCAACATATGTGGAAATCTTTTTCACTGATGTAAAATCTTTTGTAGATATGTAAAATTAAAGCATCCAAGACCTCAATTACAGCCTGTATTTAGCGACATTAAATTTGCTCAATAAGTAGCCTACAAGCTGACCAGAAGCACATCCACCCTTTGCGTTTCGCAAAGCATTTGTTATTTTCTAGCGAAGAATAAATCAGAGAAACTACATTGGTTTCATTGGCCTACAATTGCGACGGTTTCTGTAATGAGCATTACTACGCCTCATTTGTCGGGAAAATAAAATGATGTAGACTACAATATAAAAATACTGAATATAAGAATAAATCCGTCGCCTGATATAATATTCACTCTTTACTTGTCACCGTAATTGGCGTTTTTCATAATAGAATATATGGTTTTGTATTTCAGTCGTTGTTAGTTGTAAATATATGCAACGTATAAATATAAATATATACTTTTGGCAGTCTGCGCTCAATGACCTATATATAACATATAGGTCTTTGTCTGCGCTTTGTTTTGTTGTTGTTGTTGTTGTTATCTCACTACAGGGGACCATTTTCTGATTAACTCTCGACTTGGGAGTGTGCCCTGCTGAGGCTAAACTTGCATAACATGTGGAATATATTCCTATCGTATTTGCATTCGTATTGAAAGTGTACACAAGACGAAACGAGCACAAACGAAGGTTGGATACGGGCCCTTGCTGTGGAGAGAAATCATTTCACATATGTGAAATAGTTAGGTTTTGGGGTTCATTTTACTTATGTGAAAAAGAATTTAACAGATGTTGAAAAGAATTTAACATATGTTGAAAAGAATTTAACATATTTTGAAAAGAATTTAACATATGTTGAAAAGAATTCTACATATGTAAAATACATTTTTATTTTACATATGTGATATTCTTTTTCACATAAGTGAAAATCTTTTCAACATAAGTAAAAAAGAATTTCACATATGTGAAAAAGAATTGCACATAAATAAAATAAAAGCAAAACTTATTCGACATATGACAAATAAAGGTAGAAGTGGTAAAACGGTTTGCAATAGGTCAGACAGTGTACGCAAATCGCCGTTGAACATTCACGCCAGTAAGGACAGACATACCGTACATGTGTGTGAGCGAGGTGCAACAAAATCCAACAAATGGCTTTTTATCAAGAAGCATTTTATTTCTTAGAGCCATCGTTTGCCTGAAAATGAATGAAATTCAATGCTTGGATGACAGTTAAAAAAATTGCAGGTACCCTATTAACCAGAAGTGTTTATATTTAAAGTGACAGTTTATAGCTGAGCTCTTTCTAATCAACGCGGATTTAGAATAATGTTCGTGTTTTTTGTGTGCGTGTCCCATCACAAAATTGACGAAGTAAACAGTTCAAATCAGTCATTGGGAGATCTGTGATTCAGGTAGTCAGTCTGCAAATAAAATTGGATTACCTTTAGACGCCGAATAACAAAATTATTATGAAACGGTAAGTTCAATCAACTGGGTTGGCCAGTGGGCAAAAAGGATGAAAATATGTCACTCAAATAACCGAAATTGTCATCTATGTCATTAACAATGTAGAATATGACTTAATTGGGTTGGTCAGTGGTCCATAGGGGAGATAAATATGTACTAATATGACCGAAATTGTCCCCTATACCATTTACAAACCATGGCATGGTATGAATATGCAATTAAATTGTTAGTTAATTTACATAGGTGGCACTGCCAGTTATATGAGTGACTGATTTATCTCCATTTTTATCTACTGGCCAACCCCACTAGTTCAGATTCTGTAGATTGTACGAATGTAATCTTATTGGACTTCTTGAGTACATGCCTGTAGGCATAATTGACTCTATTTTTAAATTTCAGTTCTGCTTTTTTAAATTTAGCAAATGTATTTGATTTGTCAAAATGCGTTTTTTGTTTGTTTTTGGTTTGCATCTGAAAACTTTGATACCCCATTGTGTCTGCTTTATTGTTGAATCCCCATGCCATATCGTTGTGAGTAATTTTAGCCTGTCTGCCTATGGTTGTACAAATCGAACAGTCTGACAGGGAAAATGTTCTGGCTCCTCCATTTCAAACGCCAACGCCAACAAGACTTCGTCATCACTCTTGTCATTAATTCATAGATTTCTTCCAATTTAGTTAATTCTTATCCACAATGGGGAAATAGCTCTCACTCTACATTATATATTTCGTATGTCCCGAAAATAGTTTAACCTACATTTTATGCCTTTTAAAATAAACTCTATCCCAACTTTGAACTCCATTTTGTTGTCGTTGGCTCTTTTATAGACAAACAAAATAACACAAACACGTGTCTTCCCAACACCATGATGGATGTGTCTGGTGATGCTGAGAATTACCGCGCGAGGCTAAAGCTGTCGTCTATTGGGACCTTGGGACACTTGGCATTATGTCAACTCATGCTGTATGTATTACGCAAACTCGCAGGTGTAATGGATTCATTAATATACCCTTAACTATCTTGAGGCAATATAGTCTGCAGAAATACACCCCGCCCATTTACATCCTTTACATCTGCTTCAAAAGCGCATTTCACACAATAACTTTCTCACAAACTTGACCATACAAACCCTCTCTTTAATAAATTAAAATTTAAAAAATTACCTGATATCTTTCATTTCTATACTTATGTTTTAGTCTTCAATTCATTAACCATGATCTTTTCATTTTACAGTCATCTGTCAATTCTAAATTCAAACATATTCTTATTTATAAAAATAAGCTCTCATAATCAAGTTTCTCTATGTACATACATTGCCTATAGAATATTTATTGTCACACCTACTAAAACAACTTTTATTACTTTCACAAATTTAAGGCTTGCTGATTTATAGTTAACAGTTATAACTATTTCAAAAGTCTTATTGCCGCCAAATACTTTCTGTACTTTTGCTATTTTGTTATCAAAGTAGGCCTATATATTGAATTTGGTGAATTGAAAAAACAAATTCAATAGAAGCACTGATCTGAGAATGGTAGAAGCAGGCTGTACCATTCAAGTTGTTTGTGATTTTGCGCCACACTTTTGATTATTTCACTCAACTAAATTGAAGACAATTTTGTGGTAAGCAAAATACACCCGTGTTCAATGACGTTTTTAAAATATAAATATTGAGGTTTTGTTCTTTATTTCAATCGCTGCAACTTGAATTGCAACGGCAAATCGATATACGTGTGCGTTCTAAAGTTTACATTACCAGATAGTGCTACTGAATTTCATTTACATATGTACGTTAATGTGCACACTTTCTATTATCTATACTTTGTTTTGTCCTTTGAACTCTGAAGATGGTTTAAATAAACCAACATATGTAAGCGAAATTAATAGGTAATCCTTTTTTGGAGTCGATAGCTAACTCTTTAATCTACTAATCCACATGAATCACCAATCTCACATGTGTGGTCTAACCTCCAGCCCTAATATGTAAGGTGGAATATAATTTGCAGAATGTGTACGCGTATATAACACCTGCATGTTTGGCTTAATAGCACGCACGATTTGTAACGGTACTGTATTTTAGGTTTTGTATACCTCTGAGATATATTCTTTATATCAAGGGAAGAAAAGTTTCTGGTCGGTCAACACAAGTATTTTAAATTAGTTCTTCTATTTTCTTCTCAAACATAAACAGCTTCGTAACCTGAGAAAGTTTTTAGAAGAAGTTACTAAATTACGATTTCAATTGTAGTCACTCTCCGCCTCTTGAATTATTATGTACACAATGTTTTTGTAATATCAGTATACTGCCTGCTTACGGTAAATGAACACATTATTATACAGCTTATGGTATAATGAAACAAGAGTAATATAATGCAGGATTATCGGTCTTATAGTCATATATTCTTACAAAATACTTCTGGATTATGGTTACATAAGAATAGACTGCCACTTGAATTCGTGGTCAAATGTTTTCAAAGAAACAATTTGTATTGGTCGATCATAGTTTTAAAGTAGCGAATATTTTAATAAAACACGTCAATAACACCGAGGCATCCATAATTAAAAATGGTATATTCGGCTTCTTATACTGCTTGAGTAGAGTGATTGCCACAATTTTATTAAGGCAATTAGTGGAAATAGCGATCCAGAATGGATAAGATTGAAGAACGGCGTGCCAGTCTGTGTTAACAAAAACCACGATGAATTGATCACTGTGGAATCATGGAAGTTCTACTTCTGATTAGGCCACTGTATTGTGCCTCTTATATTTATGCCATATTAATGACATGCCGTCTGGGGCCAACAAAGAAATGGTATTGGTAATCTAGACGGCCACGAGACACACTATTTAATGGTTCTGTAAAAAGGTGTATTATTACACAGTGAATATTGTTGACCTTTTTCCTTAAATTAATTTAGGCTAATTCCCATGTCTGCTTTGTTATTGATATGGAAGCCACGCTATGGATCCGCCACCCTCTGTCTACTACATCACAATGGAGACCTGAACTGTTGAGACAATATACGTGATTGATCAAATTAAACCTGGGTCATACTTGTCACAAATGGTGTTAAATATGCACCCATGACATCCATTGTAACAAAACCAAAGCCTGCTTTGTAACTGAGTCTGTTACTGACTATGCTGAAACTGCAGATAAAGCTAAATTTAAAACAAGTCTTCAAACCCCATTTAGAATGGAGGAAGAAATCCATCAAGGTGCTTCATTTTCAAACAAACGATATTTGTATGTTATACAATGAAACAATAACAGATAATTTCTGAGTCTGT
>JAQQZZ010144855.1:0-12921 GCA_030265115.1 Mopalia vespertina | reverse complement strand
TAACACAGAAGCTACCTGACCACTGTAGAATGGGTCAGGAGATCCAATGAGTATGATTGTGGTTTAGATGAGGTAACCAAGAAGCTATTTGATCACTGTAGAATGGGTCAAGAGAACCATTATAGACTGGGTCAGGAGATCCAATGAGTATGATTGTGGTTTAGATGACATGGCCATTTGGTTAATGGCAATACCTTCCATGTAATATTAGGGAAATTTGCCTGGATGGTTTTGTTCAGCAAATAAATAGCTGTGCAGGAGAAAAAGTACTTAACGAAAATATGTCAGTCGAATGGATTTCTCGTACGTTAATTTGGATTTCCAATAGGGCTAGGTCCTTGTCAGCCATTGAATGTCAATAGGCCGTTTTTGTAAAGCAAGATGAAGCCATTGTTTATGAATTTTGATCAACTGGTACATTTGTAAATTTTGTTGAGTAGTCCTGTTTTCAACAAAACTTCACAAATGTACAATATTCTTAGACAACATCTTAATGAAAACCTCCAGTAGAATGCGCCTATTGTCGTTACTTTATTGGACTGGACAAGCATCCGATTTCAAACGCTCTAAATCATGGACATCGGGCTAGGGGCTGTGTGTTTATAGTATAGCAATGCTGTCTTACTAAGCACTGGAGGTAGATTAACTTTTCAACAAAGTAACACACTTCAAATTTCATGGTTGTGCTGATGTCCAGTACTGTTGGAATACACTGTCATCATGAGCATGGCGTATCACACACATAAATCAATCAATTCACAACATCACTTTTCTGACAGATTTAAACTCTTCACATCATTAGTTTACTGATGGAACAAACTTCTTAACATCACCTATGGAGGAATATTCATTCTTCAACAGTTACAGTGTTTGTTTATATAGACATTTCACATTATGGTTGTGTTGTTAACCCTTTGGAAATAGACGGCTGTCATATAAGTGAAATACCCCTAAGTACAGCGTTAAAAGCCAATCAATCAATCTTGATGTGTTGTTGTTGTGTTGGCATTACTGACCCGCAGAAAGATGTATTTGTAATATCCCTGAGCAGGCAATAAACACCAATCAATCCATCAACCACCTTGCATTATAGAAGGACACTGTTTGTGCAGTCAGTATTTTTTTTATTAAATACTTATAAGTTATACAATACAATTAAAGCATACAAACAAATGCAATGAAATCTGTACACACTATGCCAGGGTAAAATAAGGCAGATAAAGATTGTCAAAACTATCAAGCATTTTATCATTCCTGCTTTGGTAACAAATGAGATTCAACATAATAAAGTAATACAGTTTGATTTTGTTAGTTTTACCAATAAGACAAACATTGGGAACAAAATGAAATCTCAAACTGGTAGGGCCTTAAAGACTTAAAGGTGCTGATCGGTTTGAGTTCCAGATACAGAATAAGACGGCTACACCCATATTGTTTGACAAATATTGAGTATCTTTAGAACTGTTTCACAGAAATGTTCAGACTACTTTTTATTCCATAAAAATAAGGGTTTGAGGTTCAGACTTGTAACATATGTTAACACCGGTGATAAAGGAGCACCACTAGAAAGGGATAACTGTACGAAAAAAAGAGAAACAAAAAACAGGAACTACATCAAAAGAAACAATGTAACGAATGAACAAAGAATTTAAACATTTACATATATGCACAGTTTTTTTCTTTCAATATTAAAGACCATTGGTAAAAATATGTGAGCATTTCTAATTTAAAAAATTCTAATGTCTTGCATTAAAAGGCAATTTTTTACAATATCAAAAGTACATTGCATTTTGAGGCTATTGCTGATACTGTAGCTTTTGTGTCTTGATACAACATGCCCTATACAAAATCTGATGCATATTCAACAACTATCTACATGTTATCTACGAAGCTTACAAATTACAAATAGATCAATCCAAGTGCTGCCAATATAGATTGCAGAATGAAAAGCCCTCCTCCAATCATATTCATTGCCTCTCTTTCAGCATTTTGATTTCATATTAAAACATACGAACAAAATCTTAATTTATATCATACACATCTAGATCTGTTTCTAGTAATTGTATTTAAGAGTATTTCACTATTTTTACCTCTGTTATTATGACTTGTAGACATCTACTATTTATCAATCACACAAGAAACAAGAGCTATCAATTCTAAACATTGAGCAACAGTGCACAGTTTATGGGACTTGGCGAATAAATTTACACTGGACGACTAAGGGAAGCGATGAGGGCTCAAAGTTTATGTATGTACAGAGAGAAAAACATGATAATTTAACACGTCCTAATCAGGAAGCAATCATCCTGTAAGAGTCCATTGAGCCTATGAATGAGTGGACAGCTGCCAATTTATCTTACAGAGAGCTCCTAGAAGAGCTCAAGAGAAGTTCAAAGAACAGTCCATTCATACAAGTCAACGGTTCATTTTTCAGAATAAGAAGGCTACAAATTGAGTTGACTTTGGTCAAACTATTAGAAGTGATTATCCGAGGTTAAAATATTATAAAACCTTGTTGCGTATTGACCTTGGCATCAATGGTTGATTGTGACCTGATGATACAACAATTATAACAATCATTATCTTATATGTTTCTAAGGAAACTACAATGGTTTTTCTCAATAAAATGTTATTCCTTTGGGGCAGTCTCCAGCTAAGATTATCATTGACCTTGCCCAATGAAATTTCTGTCAAATTATAAACACACAAGTTAAAAATAGAGTATTTTTGTTTTGTTTCACCTGTTCAATTTGTTGAATTTTTCATTACACAATGTGACAGGAGGTGTATCTGGTCTTTTAAGATAATTTTAAAAACACACTTACAATAGCACACACACCATTTTACATGGAGCAGATGTGTTTAAGACTGCAGAATGTGTAGGCCTACTGTCCTTCAAATACAACAAGAGCTGTCTGGTAAATTGTTACAAAAATAAACACCACATGAAGATAATTGACAAACTCCTCACAGGGGAGTAAGTTTGCAGGTTTTAATGGACGCAAAATCACTTTGTTCTTTTTAAAACACCATCATCCTGGTATTGAGATCATGATATGAGGAATCCAAGAACTGCCGACAACACTGTCTTTTGATTGGATAACTGCTGCAACTGTTCATCCAATCAGTTATTCAGAGGATTGTATTTATGAATCTTCAAATCAAACTTCCCATTGAATCATACATGATATCCAGCCTGATATACTGAATTTCAAACCCATCGCAATCTTAGTTCCTCTGAAGTAGGCAGACTTCTAAGAGAATTGTTTCATTATGCATAGGATGAACTCATCAACCAATCACATCCAAGTATTCTGTTGAACCGGCACAGTCCACATTGGTGTAAAGGGGTGTTTTTTCATTGGTTTTCCCACCATTAGCTGTTCCTTCCTCGTTTGGTTGAACCCATTTCCCCAGATCTGTGTGAAGTGTTATGAAAGAAGGTCGGTCACCAGGGGTCTTAACCCAGCATTTTGTCATCATATCGTACCTAAATAAAACAAAACACAGGTATCTCATAAATAGATGCTCTACATTCAGAAGATTTTCAAACATTTACTAAACCAAAAGGTCTACCAAATCTTAAGTTTCTCTGATAAAAAGAATTTTTGAGTTTAGGCGACATGGAATAGTGTAAGACAGAGGTTTATATAGATTTTGATACAAAACTTGTGAGAAGTTATAATTTAAAGCTATTTATTTTCATAGTGCTTCTTGGTAGCACATTTGCACCATGGAGATCTCTAGATGTTGGTATGGAAATCCATGCTGACTTAAGTGCTCCAATTCCCTTCACACACCCTGAAGTTCACTTATCTCAAAGTGCACCCATGGAATAAATTTCACGATCACTGAGGATGCTTACATTTATCCTATACAAGTTTTTGGAGATACTTTATATAGACAGCTTTGGATTTGATTTCATTACTATTTACGTAGAAATATGAATATTCCAAATTATATATATTGGGTGCCATAATTATTATTTTTTTCAAATTCATTTTGAGTGATTGGAGTTTAATGCTTGGAGGTTCTTCACTTAGCACACGGACACAACCATAAAATGTTCAGTGATTTGCTGTTGGAAATAAATGATCCTCCATTTCTGATTAAGAACAGTATGATTACGACTGAAAAATACCACCCTTAACCCGATGGGAAACATAATTTGAAATAAAAACTTACACAAATTCTGGACAATGTTTAGGTTTCTTCATCCTGTTGTCTCCATCGAGGTAAGTCTCTAAATCATCTGGTTCTACATTTGGATATGGAGTTATTCCCCTTGTCATCAATTCCCACAACACAATTCCAAATGACCACTGAATAAATAAGAACAATAATTTGTTTAACACATTTGGTTGAATTTTTAGTCCCAATTAAGAATTTAAAAATGTCAGTTTAAGTCCGAGATTAAAAAAAGTTTTACAGATTATTTGGTTTGTAAACTGTATTTTGATATCATTTAAACATTTTACTGATATGATAGTGTTAAAAGGGGACTGATTGTAGCCACCCGACTTAAGTATAAACTTTCCTTCATGGACACATCTGGCAAATTAAAAATACAGTGTAAACATGAAACTAATTCTCATTCCTTATCCATCTTTTTCCATCAGTATGAATTATCAATATAACACAAGAATAAATATTGTGTACATAAAAATAAAAATCATGAACATCTTTCAAGTGACCACAAATCATTCAACATTTACCCCACGTTGATTCAAAATAGAGCTATAAACCATTCCAGGGTCCAAACTGTGATGACAAGCAGTACAGTAAAATAAGCCATGAAATTTGGTAACTGATTTCTGATTTCACTGAATTCAAACAAATGCATCATAGTTACAAATTTGGGTATCAAGAGTTCAATTTTCTTTACTTATGTTGTAGTAAAAACATTGAGAAAATACAGACAACAGGATATGCATACTGACGACAGTGGTCCAATCAGTAGTCGAGGGCCTTGTACTCACCACATCTGTTTTAACAGTGAATTCCTGTGTTTTCAGCGTCTCTGGAGTCATCCATTTGAAAAGGACTTTGGTGGAATTACTAGCGTTAGAGACATGCTTCTTCTCAAACAGATCCTTTGTCAGCCCATAGTCTGTTAACTGAACCTTTAAGCTCTCATTCAGTCTGAAATCATACAGATTCAATTAAATTTTCTCTAAATTGAACTTGCATCATTTTTTTATTTGGCTGACATCAGTTTTTTATTTGGCCGACATCAGTTTTTTGTTTGGCTGACATCAGTTTTTCATAGTGTTTGTTTGTTTGTTTGATTGGTGTTTAACGTCGTACTCAAGGGTATTTCACTTATATGATGACGGATTGTCCACTTCACACTGCTCCTTGCCTTGTTATGGTGGAAAACCAGGAGGAAACCTCGTAAATACCACCCCTGTGATTGCCGGAGCCACATCTTGTGACTCACTCATATACCTGAGAGTCGACCGAAGGACTCGATCCTGTGAATTGTACATCGGAGGAGGCTCAGAAAGCGCACTCGCTAACCACGGTCGCAATACCAGGGGCAATTTATGAGAAATGAATATGGTGACTTTTTGTTTTGCTCTATAGACACTGTAGCAAAGCAGTTGTACAAGATTACCAGAAGTATAATAGAATCTTCTTCACAGATAACTAGTACATCATTGTCTTAAATCTACCAGTTTTATCTATATATGTAAATACAGCATCAAAATAGACCTATTATTATCAGGTGACAGGTCATAACTAACTTTCAAAAGAACATCCGTCAAATGGTCCGGTAATAAATCAATGTAACATACATGTAGTAAAATGTAGAAAAAATGTACATAAAAATTAATGTTCCTCCATAGCTGATAGCATAAATATACTTCAGTTATACTACCCTTTGCCAGAGGGCCCAATATTGTAGAGGGTGGTTTTCTTCATCAATTGGTCTTGTATGCCTCCATAATGGGGAAATAAAGTGTGTCACAAAATCCAAATCAAAGAGGTTTGATTGGGGTATAACGCCGTACTTAAGGTTATTTCACTCACATGATGGCATGCCAGCCCAATGGGTGAAGGAAACCACTGGCAAGGCACAAAAATAAAACAAATACAGAGACAATCACAGGGCGTTATACAACTACATCACAAAAAGATCGACATCGTGTTGCCCCTTCACTCTGAGATCACCAGGGCAAAAGGAAGCTCCCCTCAACCCTCTGCGCCCAATCAAAGAAAAAAACTAGGATACAGTGCCTGTGTAAGAAGTAGTTTTAGGCAGCACCAAATTCACTGTTCCATATTTTTCTGCTTCCTTCGCTGCCTTAGCTGACCATGTTCCTGTGACGATGTAATCCATCTTTCTGTGCGGTTTTAAATTCAACAGATTCATCGGAACCCCGGCAAACTGCCCTGTGCCGCCTCCTTGCACAAAAATCACTTTGTAGCTGTCTGGAATATCTCTGTAATAGCAAAATAAATCTTTGAATTCATGGAATTATTTCTGTTTTTTGTTTGTTTGGGGTTTAACGTCGTACTCGAGGGTATTTCACTTATATGATGACTGATTGTCTATTTCACACTGTTCCTTGCCTCATTACGGGGTCAACAGGCAGACTCGATCCTGCGATTGCTGGAGCCACACCGTGTGACTCATTCATATACCTGCGGGTCAACGGGCAGACTCGATCCTGTGAAGGGTAAATTGATGTAGAATTAGTAAGTGCACACGTTACCACTAAGCCATGGCCGCGGGCCAAAAAGTTTTGGCACCTATCATATACAATACAAGCAAAAATAAGCTTAAAATTTGAACTTTTGTATATTCTAGTAAGTTTGATTTAAACAGTTTTTTTATTTAAAAAAAAATGAATAGGTGATTGGTGAACAGGCTCACTGCCCATTTTAACACCGCTCTCTTCGATCATTGAGATTGGATAAAATGGACAGTTTGTTATTGTTTTCTTACGCTTTGTACAATTCCAGCTAAATATGCATCGTTTTTACGGAAATCTGGGAATACATTTCACTTTAAAAAAAGAAGTTTGGGTGAAGGGTTTGGGCATGCAAACTTGAGGCACACAAATCCATTTAAATGGGTTAGAAACAGGTTGAAAAAAGGCCTGTGTCAGGTGTAACGGACTGGTTCCAGGTCTAACGGACCGGTACCAGGTCTAACAGACCTGTACCAGGTCTAACGGACCGGTACCAGGTCTAACGGACAATACCAGGTCTAACGGACGGTACCAGGTCTAACGGACCGGTTCCAGGTCTAACGGACCGGTACAAGGTCTAACGGATGGTACCAGGTCTAACAGACCTGTACCAGGTCTAATGGACCGGTACCAGGTCTAACGGACGGTACCAGGTCTAACGGACCGGTTCCAGGTCTAACAGACCGGTTCCAGGTCTATTGAACCAGTACCAGGTCTAACGGACGAGTTCCAGGTCTAACGGACAGGTTCCAGGTCTAACGGATCAGTACCAGATCTAACGGACCAGTACCAGGTCTAACAGACTGGTACCAGGTATCACGGAAGGTTCCAGGTCTAATGGACTGGTACCAGGTATCACGGAAGGTTCCAGGTCTAATGGATCAGTACCAGATCTAACGGACCAGTACCAGGTCTGACGGACCGGTACCAGGTCTAATGGACCAGTACCAGGTCTAATGGACTGGTACCAGGTATCACGGACCGGTTCCAGGTCTAATGGACCGGTACCAGGTCTAACGGATGGTACCAGGTCTAACAGACCTGTACCAGGTCTAACGGACCGGTTCCAGGTCTAACGGACCGGTTCCAGGTCTCTTGAACCAGTACCAGGTCTAACGGACCGGTTCCAGGTCTAACGGACAGGTTCAAGGTCTAACGGATCAGTACCCGGTCTGACAGACCGGTACCAGGTATCACGGACCGGTACCAGGTATCACGGACCGGTACCAGGTATCACGGACCGGTACCAGGTCTAATGGACCGGTACCAGGTCTAATGGACCGGTACCAGGTCTAATGGACCAGTACCAGGTCTAACGGACTGGTTCCAAGTCTCACGGACAGGTACCAGGTCTAACGGACAGGTACCAGGTCTCACGGACAGGTACCAGGTCTAACGGACCGGTTCCAGGCTAAACGACTGGTACAAATTTGTCTTTACTTGTCTGGTACCTGCGGAACTAGTGCCACATTTGACTCTGTGCTTGATGTATCTCATTTATCTACCCACAGTGTATTCAAACAGCAAAAATCAACACAAACATACCAATTAAACCATAGCAAATGTTTCGCTTGAACAAGCAAATACAATAGTTTGTGCTAATAATTTAATTTTGCCTCAAGCCCTTTACTTGTGGAGACCTTGGCTACTTCATTTTCATTGCTAGAAAAGGTGGAGTTTTTTTCTATTATATAACACAAATGTAATTTGCAGGGTTTGAAATGAGAGAAATTATTTGAGTGATTATTTAAAAAAATAGCTCTTAATTTGATAAGCTATTCTTGTTTAAGACAGAAAAGTCTCCAAATTTTGATCAGTTAGTCTAAATTACCTGTCGATATTTTTATCCCTGAATTGAACAACAGATTATTAAGAAGCAGGTATTTTATTACAGGGAGTACATCCCATCCTCACAGATGTAACTCCATCCCCTCAAAAACAGATATCAAGACTTAAAACTGAAACAAAGCAAAGGAATTGACTTACAGAATAGTCCGAAGCCTCGTCTCCGCTGTCGTGATAATTTCTAAAAACTCTGCAGAACGATGGCTCATCTCTAAAAAAAAAAAAAAACCCTGAAAAACTATAATTTAAGAGTGAGACCCCCCATTGTAAGCCTCGGCTTTGACCTAATTACATCAGCCTAAGCCTAGGGGAATTCCCTTTTCCACATGTGCATTTTTAAGTAGGTCATTTGTATCAGTCACATCATGTACATGTGCTGGATGCATGCTCATATAAGAACCATGTAGTACAATTGAACTATTAAACCAGGTTTATCATTTTCCTCTGTCATTCATGAAATTTTCCAGCCAAGGGTCAAAAGGTTAATATATGTACAGAGGAGTTTTATAACACCCTTCGTTGTTTCATTTTTTAGAAGGTTCTTTTTTTAGCATTGTAAATGTAACGGTATATAAGTTCAAGATTGGATTTACAGTGCAAATTAATGCTCATCTGACAGTCACAGATTTATATTTTTACTTTGTGTTTTACACCCTACTTATTTCACTCAAATGATAATGCAGAAGTATCTGTACTGGACGAAAGTTATGTGTAAAAAAACTAACTTTTCTGAATATTTTCTGATGTAATAACATAACATAACATAACAGGCCATCAGCCTGTGTTGATAATTGCATTTCCTGCTTTTCATAATGGCACATTTAAAATAGACTTTTTGTGTAATATTTCTCATGTTTGGCATATTTGTGTATTTAACATAAATTATGTGTACAAAATACACAAGGTAGGCAGGTCTGATGTACGAGTCTGGGGTCAATAAAACCACCTTCGCAAGACAAACCTGTTGTTTCTTCGATTATTTGCCATATTTCACCTAAATTTGTCCATTCGAATATATTATGAATGTTAATGTCATGGTGCACAAAGGTATTGTCTTTATTTGATGACAGTGCACTCCACAAGTAAAGATTGATTGATTGATTGATTAATGATTTATGCAGTGCTTAAGGGTATTTCACTTATATGACAGTGTATTCCAAGTTCCAACAATAATTGACACTAGCACAACCAAGATGTGAAGCGTTTCCAGAATGTTGGAAAGATAATTTTCCTCCAGTGCTAAGTAAAGCAGTATTGCTACTCTTCAAACAAACTACCCTCAGCCAGAGGGCCCAAAAGTAAAGAAGATCCCCTTTTGCTTTAGATCAATACATACCCATGACGCTTATTCCAGTGTGTTTATAGTGAAGCAGTTCACTCTGTGCTTGAAGCAAAACCTGGCGAATAAACAGGAAAATCCTTATTAATTACTTTTATCTAAACAAATTAGACATATTTTTTGGTTCTGTGGAATTTTAGTCTGGGAACCGTATTTTAAAAATACAACTCCCCTTTTTTTAAAATATAAACAAGAGTAAAAACAGTGGCATTGCTTTGATATTTTACAACCGTCATACTCACAGCAAACCCGAGATACACAGGTTTACAAGCGTTAATTGTGTTGCAAATACAGCCTTTTAACCACAGATATTTCCTTTACGTTATAATTCTTGTAAGTCTTTAAAGTTTGTTTTCAATTAATAAGATACAGAGACTATTCACTGCAGGTTTACTTTCTTACCAAGTGTAGAAAAGTTTGAAAGAATACGCTGCATAAATAGGACTTGATCCGAGACGACCTTATAAAACACCAATGTACAGAAACATTTCTGTACTGTATTCTCTTGCTCTTATTTGACTGACTATTGCTCTTTTTTGAAAGATTTTTGCTCCTATATGAATGACTTTTGCTCCTATATGAATGACTTTTGCTATTATGATTATCTGAACGACTTTTGCTCTTAAGGAGGAACACTGCTCTTATTTGAGTGACTATTGCTCTTATTTGAATCACTTGTGCTATTTTTTGAATGACTTTTGCTCTTATTTGAATGACTTTTGCTGTTAAGGAGGAACACTGCTCTTATTTGAATGACTTTTGCTCTTATTTGAGGGACTTTTGCTCTTATTTGAATGACTTTTGCTCTTATTTGAATGACTTTTTACTATTGCTCTTATTTGAATGACTTTTGCTCTTATTTGAGTGACTTTTGCTCTTATTTGAATGACTTTTGCTCTTATTTGAATGACTTTTGCTCTTATTTGAATGACTTTTGACTATTGCTCTTATTTGAATGACTTTTGCTCTTATATGAATGACTTTTGCTATTATTTGAATGATTTTTGCTCCTATATGAATGACTTTTGCTCTTATTTGAATGACTTTTGCTATTATCATTATCTGAATGACTTTTGCTCTTAAGGAGGAATACTACTCTTATTTGAGTGACTATTGTTGACACTAGAACAACCATAATATGTGAGGTGATTTGATACTGTTTGAATATTAATCTTCTCAAAGTGCTATAAAGTGTAGACACTCTTGCAACACTTCAAACAATCGCCCAAGCCAGAGGGCGATACTTACATATCAAGGATTCTTTGCAGTGTTTTATAGTTCATCTGCACATATTTATGATTGATTTTATTTTATTGAGGTCAACAAGCTGATGCCTTGCATTATCCAATAAAATACAAGCTTGAACAGTCTGAAGAGTAATAAAATAACAGCTTGTTGGTAACTCCGTATAAATATTTTTGTAGTGGCTCCTGCATGAACTGAACTCGTATCCGAACAGCGTTAAGTAAACCATGGACAATTGCTATATATCAAGTCTCAGGGATGGAAATAAAAGAACAAATAAAATAATTACCGTCTACTACTTCCAGTAGCCACTGACAGTTGCATCGGAAAAGTATTTTGGACTAAAATTTAATCCAAAATATTTTTTTAAATAAAAAAGGGTCGATAGACGATGATTACCAATCAAAATTTAACAAAAAACAATCAAAATTAAGTCGCATATTTATGTTAAAAAACTATTAAATTCACAGGCACATTTCAAATCGTATTTTATTGACAAAATTTTGCTTCCACGATGCTCTGCTGTAATTAACTACATGTAGTTAAAGCGTCATTAAAGATAATAAATTTTGAATTTGTTAACCCACGGCTTTGACTTATGCAGCGTAAAAATACCGCTTTCTATGTTAAGCGAGAAACTGGCGGTCCATACTGTTTTGCTATTTTCCGAAGTAAGTTACAGCTGCACATTCGTATCATACAAAAGGCGGCTATGTATTGGTACTAATGGCCGACTCAAATAATGCAGCAATACGGAGGTTTTGAGAGTGACATCCCTTCGAAAAATAACGTTGCCACTTTATGGCACGGTAGGGCAGCCTGCCTATACTTTAACATTGCGGGGTGTTGATTTTCAGGAAAATTTAGCTTTAGAATAGTAACTTTTGCAAAAAAATAACTTTTTAAGCCATGGGAAAAGGAAACTCATATGGTTTTATTAACGTTTACCTGTTAATTTGAAATATTCCCTATACCACTTTTGTTAAAAATCGGGGATTAGCCCTCCCTTGCCATGAACCGATAAAGTTACTTCGCAAAGGGACGCCACTCTGTTGTCGTAACGTCATAACCGGAAACCCCCATATTCCTCACAAATCCACAATTTATGATGGCAGGCTACCCTGAATGCGGGCAGGCAGACATAGGCTTTTGCCTGCCATATTGGACAGGCAGCCCAAAATGTTAAGTTACAGCACTGATCTGATTTTGTTTTCTTTGATTTGTTGTGTAGACATAAGAGATAGTGAGGCAATAAATGTAAACTCCAATTCAAAGCCGCACATTCGTACTAAATTTGCATTCTCCACGCCGTTGGTGTTAATCGTTTACAGATTGCGTAATAAGTATTTTTCAACTTGTGTTTTGTATGTGAGATCCCGATGCATGGAGAATGTTATATAACAGGCAACCAATCCATTTGATTAAAACCGGAAGCGGGCTTACTTCCATGCCTTACGTACAACTCGCTTGGTCATAAACCTAGTGGCATTTTGAATGTTTACATGTAGTGATATCCGCAAAAAAACGGCGTAAATTGTGCGGTCGTAGCAAGGCAAACTACAGCTGTATCAATACACCGGGACTATGCTTTGATGTCATTCAGCTGTACAGTAATCCAATTCCCTTTTTACAGATACCAGTCACCCAAATCAAACAAACAAACAATCATATTATAAAGATACTAACAAGTGTAATCATTTTTAAATGAATAAATTTTTTCAATTTTATGTTGACCTACATAACCCATTTTAAAATTTGTATGCACCTTTGGCTTATTGTAAAGGGAGAGCACCT
>JAQQZZ010144833.1:0-12922 GCA_030265115.1 Mopalia vespertina | reverse complement strand
CACGTCGGAGTTGCTGTGTGTCATGATGTCTTTGACAACGCATTTACCTCTAATAATAATAATAATATCTCTTGTATGAAGTTTCAAGAAAATATTTAGAAATTTATGAGTGTGAAGTTTCTTTTTTGTCTGAGTATATATAATGTCAATCTTTGTTCCTAGCCAGGAATAATCCAAAGTGGATATTATCAAAAATCACCATGAATACAGTGGGGCGGTTCAATGTTTAAATTACCGAAAGTCGAATTTATTTTTAGCTACAAAACAACTATTGCCATATCTCACAAGATATTATATAAGAATTTAGAACTAAAAACGTATTTACACTGACAAACCGGTCAACCCGCTAACAGGAACAACAACCAATAATCAACCAGCCGTTTTTATTCTGCATCATGTTCTATATGTGCTCTTTCTCCAATGATAGTCTTTAACCTATGATAAGGGCATTGTTCAACTAAAACATGTATGTATCATCAAATACATATGTACGCGCATAAGGCAGGCGGTTTTATCCCTTCTACGTCCATTCTGCATATGTTGGAATCTGTTTGCTTTTATTTTAATTACGTATAATTCCTTTTCATGTCGCGGCGACCGCCGTATCGGTGAGAACACAAAGAACGTTAGCAAGAAAATGTTTTCGTTTCGGTGACTCATTCGAATAGCCTCTTTATTTTCATAATCTATTTACATATATATATACATATTTCTCTCTTCATTTATTTAATATATATATTTCTAAAAAGCCACCCCCTTATATATAAGAGATGATTCGTCGATCTTTAGTGGAGGCAAGCGCATTTGTCTCTCTTCATCTATTCAATATATGTATATAACGGTTTCTAAATTTTCTAAATGAATGTTAATCTATATATAATCGTATTCCTATAACATGCTTTAAACCAGGTGCACGATCTTATATGTGTACTTTATTTCCATAGCCCCATGAAGACGGTTGTGAGCAGAAGTATCCTGGCCTGGTTAGGATTTGTATTAAGCATGGTTTGTGCTTTGATCAGCGGGATTGATATGTCATTTAATGTGTACGCTCTTCCACTGAAAGACACCTTCAATCTGACACAGAAGCAAGGTAATAACACAAGTCACGTTATTTGATGTTCATTTGTGAAAATGTTTTGTATGGAGGACTATCTCTTTTGTAATATATCTGATTGATTTATTTATGAATGTTTTACACCATATTCAGAGGCATTTCAGCTCGAGAACACACTGTCAGTTTTTTAATTTTTAAGATTATTCCAACTAGTAACACTCGTCATTAAACACCACAAAGAGAAACACACTTAACCGAAAAATGAACGTTTTATTTTGGATCCCAAAATTTGCAAATACTGCGGTTAAAACTGTCAATTGAAAGTAATTACATTGTTTCATAGACATTCCATGGGAGTAAAAACTTTGACCAAATGTAAATTAAATATTATCTCGAACGTTGCTTAGGGGAAACTCCCAAATGAGTTACAACAAAGTTCAGTCGATCATATCACCTTTTTCGACAGATACAGCAAGCAGGTGGCTATTTAGGGTGTCAAACAAATTAGTACTATCAATTACTTTAAGATGTTCTAGCAGTGATTCTTTGTGAAAGACCGTGCGACCTACGACCTGTACTTTGTCCTTGTTTGAAGCGGGTAATACTTTGTTACAAAAATAAGCTTGAAGCTGTTAATAACGTGCGGATCGGGTGAATATATCTTGTTATTTCAGTTGAAATATTGTCCTCCCTGGATGTATTAGGAATAGGATTTGGAATTTTAGAGACCCCATTCTTCAACAAATTTGGGTACAAAATCACGTTTTTGCTGAGTTGGTTGATGATGCCTTTATCAAGTGGATTCATATCAATGGCTGCCTTCCACAGCCAGTACTTCATGAATATACCTGGCTTGCTCTACATAGCTCAGTTAACAATGGGTAAGATACAAATGTAATACATACAGGTAATTTAATGTCAGTGTAATGGCCACCAGGTTACGAGTCCATAGCACGTGTCTGGTGAAGTCTATATTCGAATACTTCCGCAAATGGTACAGTTTCCAATGACCTGTCCCTGATCGGAGAGTTGTCAGAAATAGCTTCCAACGAGATTTAATTGTCTAATCTTATACTACTTACCCATATTGCGAAAATAATTCATTGAACATCTGAAGCCAATTAAGGTCAGGGTAAGTACAGGAACTATCTCTTGTTTGTACCCTCTGATTCAACTATAAAATATTAATTCTAGTTTAGTTGATAATACAATCATAGTTATTTCATCCTGAGCCTCTGTGGTTGAATCGGTGAAGTGTTGGCCATTTCAGCCAAAAATCCTCCAGGAGACTTTACACAAATAATCAAGACAAAACGAAAAATACAGAAGTACACTAATTACACTTCAACTTTAGAAGTTTACTTCTTAACAAATAAAGAATCTTTCCCATGTCTTCTTGTAGCCATTGGAAACGGCTTCTCTGTGTTGATCGTGTCCAGGGTTTTGTTCATACTGTGTCCAGAGAAGCACTCCGGAAAACTTGTCGCTCTGTATACGGCCATGCAGTGTTTGGGTAAAGTTGTGTTTGCTACATTAATTGATTTGTTTTTCGCCGAGGACTTGGCGGGGTTCTTTCTTTTTGTATCCGTGACTTCAAGCGGTGTCTTCGGAATGTGCTTCGTGGTTCTGTACGCTCTGAAACCAGATACACAATGTACTTTGTCCTCTGAAAGCGTCACAACTTCAGAATCAAACGACACAACCACATGCTGTCATTTAGAAGACAAAAGTTTGAAATCCACCAATCCTGGAATTGACTCAAAGACTAAATTTGATGTGGCCTTGGAAGACAATCCTCCTGATAGGTGTTGTGGCTGCAAATCTAGTGTTGAAATTCCTTTGCTTCAAACCAAAAATCGTCAAGAAACACCGGAAATAACATCATGGAAGGAAGTGTTTACATTTGGGTTTTTTCATCTGATAATGTGGCCGGCCGTGATCTATTATTCTGTACCGTTTGTCCTCATGAATAATATCACCATCATATCCGACTCGATGGGATTGAAGCGTCCACTGAACAGCGTGTATTTAATATCTTTCTGTATTATAACAACGCGGCTTACCTTCGGATTTATTGTAGACCAGTTCCCGTCAGTTATAACTGGTCTTGTTTTACAGTTGGTTGGAGATGTGTGTATGGTTGTGACGGTATTCATTGGGATGTTCTTTCTGTTTTCCACTACATCTGTGTATGTTATGACCATCTTAACAGGTATTGGTCTCGGCTCTGGATTTACAGTTTGTGCATCGATGCTGATAATTGAATACGGACAACAGCATTATAACTTCTTTGGAAGTTTATTTTATACTGTACTCACTGTTTTCATAACTGTTAATCAATTAATCTTTGGTCATGTATATGATACAGAAATAAGACCCAATGGGGGCATTTTTTGTTATGGGCGTGATTGTTTCAACAAGACATTTTGGGTTTTCTTGTCTCTCATAATTTGTGCAATGGCTATTCAAACAACAAATTTGATGACATTTTGTTTTAAGAAATATCAGGTCATAAAATAATTACGCATATTACACCAGATACTATATTATAAATATATTTTGTTTTATCAGCTGTATGATTTTTTCTTAGCTGTATCACTTTATATCATTGGTGTAAATAACGATCAATCTGTTAGGCCGTAACATAACGGCCAATCGGTTAGGCCGAGCCACTTACTGGGGAGACAGAAACTCATAGCTATTCTCACAATACTACACTCTTGAATGATATTACTGTTATGTTTAACGCTTATAGTAGTTTTGTGTTAGGGGTGGGGTTATGTTTAGTGTAAGGGTCGTGATAGTGCTAGGAAAGGGTTTCGTATTAGCCCTAACCCATACCTTAAAAATCAATGTTTTGTCTTAAACGACGGACATGCAGATCGATTCATGAATTATATAGGAGTTCAAATCCCGGTGTAGACAAGCAACATTTTCTTTCTCTACAATAAAAATATGTCGATATAGTATTCTAAGCTTGTCTTCCGTTTATTGTTATGTTCAATTTTCTTAAGTGTATTATTGAGATCATTCTTTGTCCCGATTCGTTTATGTCAAACGACTTCCAGGTATATGGCCAACTTTTTAAATTACCTTCAAAGATTCGCTTAAGAAAAAAGAATGACCTGTTGGTAAAACTGTTTTAAAGATTACATGGCGCAAACTCAAATATCTGCTCAAATACGTTGAAGGAATTAGAACTGAAAAGTTATCAAATACAAGCTGATAAAACTGGAAAAGTTAACTTTAGTTACGCAAAGTAAAGAGAGAAACGATTATAAGTGAATTAATATAAGAAACCCATTCAAAATTACGAATGAGAGTTTAGTTAGGTATATTAGTTCTATTTTGGTTTGGTGTGCAAAGCACCGATATCTGGTCACCAAGTGATGACATCATGTACGCTTGTGCACAATGTTGTTGTGTAATTTTGTTTGTTTAGCCCACGTTTTTTAAAAACCTTCCATTAAGTGATTATGAGTGAATTCTTGTATTAAATTTCTCGTGTGTTAGGACAGTGGTCGAGTCTGTTAACGTCTATTTGCTACTAGTTCTAACTAAAACTGTGCCAGACTGTGTTCCAAGCTACACATAGCTGACATCTCGTACTGGTCCGTCTTACAAGCCACATTCAAACTGGTGCGAGTTATTGGTTCATTTATTTGTATATAATAAAACTTCATTTAACATTGAATATTAGCTATATTTAGTTCCTTGTAGACACAATTCTAGAAATTGTCTTTTCGTTTGCTGTAATTTAGGATTACCATGGGCGGTAAGGGCGAAGAACCCCCTAGATTCGAACTGGAGACGTTTACCGTATAATGAGCATTTTGAAATAGAGAAACTCATGCTTGAATTAAATGAAACCGTTACACAAGACAGGATGGATCATAAAATGTTAATTCCGGAAACTAGAAGGTTCATATAAGTAGCAAGTCTGATATCGCTGAATACTCTCTTAGATTATATGAGGCTAAATGTAGGCTATGCTGTATCCTCTTTAACAGAAAATTATTTCGATCAATATTGTTTTGGCCGGAAATTTAAACTGGCTAAAGATAAGTATTTTCGTTTTTTTGGGATAAAATTTTCTTAGTTTCAACTGATTCTAGTTCAGAAAATTTTGCAGGTTGAAACCCGTCCGGGAATCGAATCCATGACCCTCAGAGTTAGGCACCGAATCGCCAGCAGTGAATGCTGACCACTCAACTACCTGGCCTTCTACAAATATAGAAGGTTAGTCAGCTGGAGTCTAGGTAGCGGACATTCACTACCCTTCTGATAGGAGAGAGACTGTTCCGCGCCTCTATATGACAATTACGACTATTTAGGGTACTAACTTAACACAAATTCATGTTGAATGTATGACGAAATGAGTAGATATGTTTTTATTTAGTTAGTCATTACAATGTCAATAAACAAAGGCATCAAGGTGAATATTTAAAATATTAGCCCTACCAGATCTGTTAGCCACAACAGCAGTATAGCTTATGGTATAATATTTCAACAAAACACTTACTTTAAAACAAGACAATCACAAACAGATCGGCTGGCTTCAGGTTGCTCTTTAGCTCTGTTATACCCCAAAAGCCCATCACTGGAGGCGACACGTTAAGTGGCAACTGACCCAATAGCCATGAGCAATGCTCAGTTGTGATAGACTTAAAAACTTTGTGATGACTACCAAAACACAGCATGAAGTCAATTATCCTTTAGGGCGTCATCGACATGAATCAGGATATGGAAACATTGTCCCTGTGATATTGTGGTCAGTGTCGACTAGTTGTATAACTACCGACAAGCGACCATGTTCATATGCAATCAGCAAGCTGAAAAAAAGAGGCAACAACAACAAGCACCTGTAACCATGGAAACAATCAAAACCGAGACCCCGTAGAAAGATCGGCTTTAATTGGCTGTTGAGATTTTGTGTGCACCCGATTCCCATGAGCCTTTATCGGCGAAGCAGATTCTGACCTTGTGACTTTACTGTATGGCGGATGTTCTTAACGAACAAAGGCGCATGGGAATTAGGTAACAAGATGGCAGGAGAACTTTGATAGCTGGTTGCTAAAGAAAGTTTTGGACTTTATAGAGGCGAAAAAATTGATGAGTGCAGGTAAGGAGTTTTAAAATGAAAGCTTTAGGTATATCGACAGGCGTTTTGCACGTTGATTCCGTTTATTCCCAGCGTTAATCCCCATTCCTAGGTGTATCCATATAGAGGTGAGTATTTTGCAGCAACGAGCATGTTTACAGGATACTATTCTCAGCAATGTAAGTGTGATCTTGGACATGTATACATAGTGCGTTGAGTAAACTTATCCGTTCAACCAGCGCAGTACGTGGTATATTGTTCTAAAGGCGAAACAAACTCTGTTCGTTATACACATGTAGGCCATATACAACTTACTTCATGCCAGGGATTGACTGACATTGAGAGATACCGACAACCTTTACTCGGGGTTAAATCATGCGTCTATCTCGGTGATAAGAGCTTGTATGTACTTCTACGTCCAGTTGGTATGTCGTTATCACGAGTTAATATATCGTTGTTAAGAGCTATGTCACTTGAACACTTTCTTACAGCTATATGGGAGGGGCTCTCCGCTAAAAGTCTATGCGTGAAAGTGTGTCATGCTGACAATTGAACACATACTATTCATGCATGTAAATGGACTATCGGTGTGTGGAGAAGTGTAAATTGTTTTCTTCACAGCTTATTTTCTTGTTCCGGAGGTCACAGAGTTTAGTGACATTGCTGCTTGACCTGCATTACAGACTTTGTGACATAGATGTGTATAGTGGGATGTAGCATAATTTATAGGGTTAATTACTCCGTCTTATCTCAACCCGTGGTGAAAGTTGGAAATTGATCCGCCGCTATCGCCGGTCTCTCAAAACATCTATCTGACTTTTGTCTGATTTTTTTTACATACACTGAAAACAAGGGGTAGTATTTTACCTACCTACAATGTTTCTTTCCTAACGGGTTTCAATCTTGTTATTGCCAAGGGAGATAACTTAAACGTGTCAACTCCGACGAGAAACTCGAAGTTAACTTTATTTAAACGTCAGGAAAGAAAGAAGGAGTTAGATTATTGTTACTTTTGTATCCCAAATAAAATCAGAGAAAAATCAGATAAATGTTTTGAGAGACCAGCGATAGCGGAGGATCAATTTCCAACTTTCACGATGGGTTGAGACCTAGGCCTAAGACGGAATTAGATGCACAATTATGACACCAGAGGGTCATTATCTTTAGTTGACCGACTCATGTCTAACTACATGTATACGTTGATTATTGTCTTTAGTCGAGAGACACATGGCTCGCTATACCTTCATTATCTTTAGTCGACGGCCTGATGGCTCATTGCACTGTCATTATCTTTAGTTGACCGATTCTTGACTAACTATAAAATGGTTATCTTTAGTCGAAAGATTCATGGTTCGCTATACTGTCAATATCTTTAGTTAAACGACTCATGTCTAACTATATATTGGCTATCTTTAGTCGAGAGTCGCTATACTGTTATTTTCTTTAGTTGACCGACTCATGTCTAACTATATATTGGCTATCTTTAGTCGAGAGTCGCTGTACTGTTATTATCTTTAGGTGACCGACTCATGGGAAAAAGAATTTCACTTATGTAAAATAAACGTTTATTTTACATTTGTACAAAAAAGTTCCACTTATCAAAACTACAGAGAAACGATTTCTCAAGGAACCGTATCCAGTTTTCGTTTTTGTCCCTATCGTCTTGTGTAGACCTTCAAGACAAATGCAAAGACAATATGGTCCCCGGCATCGAGATTATCACAACAACAAAGCAAAGCGAAGACTGTTAAAAGTCGAATAGCGACTTACACTCGCATATATTTACAGTCTAACAATGGCTGAAATACAAAACCATTCTTTCTATTCTGAAAAATGTCAATTATATAGGTATAATAAGTTCGTCTGCTGTTCGCTGTTGGCTGTTAGCTATTCGAGGGGGGCCATATATTATTTCCCTGAAAATAAAAACTTCGTTTTAGAAAAACTGTTGGCAGCTGAGATTTTGAAATGTAGTTTCCCTGCTTTATTCTTCGCCAGAAAATAACAAATGCTATGCGAAACGCAAGAGGCTGGATGGGATTCGGATCAGATTGTAGTTTTGGAGCAAATTTATTGTCGCCAAATCGAGGCTGTGAGGAAGAATCTGTATTAATTTGTTGGCTTGTGTGCTTTTATTTCACATATGTACAAAAAAGTTCCACTGGCCTTTTCATTTTACATAAGTGAAATAGATTTCCACGTATATTGAAATCTACTTATGTGAAATTCTTTTTCACATATGTAAAATTCTTTTTCACATTTGTAAAATAAATTATTTATTTTACATGTGTTGAAAAGAATTTAACTTGTGTGAAAAACAATTCAACATATGTGGAAAAGAATTTGACATCTGTAAAATAAACCTTAATTCAACATATATGGGAATCTTTTTCCATAATTATTTGTAGTTGATAGACTCTCATTTGAAATCGCGAAGCATCATTGATTATTGAGTTGCCGCCTCTGCATTTGCATTTTCTTGATGAAAGTTTAGATTTAATACGTTTAATTACTTCCATACTTCTACTTTGCCCAGAAGTGGAATGCGCGATGTGCTTCTAACTTTAGTAACTTGAGAAAAATAAGAATAAATAACGCCAAAATACTTAACAAAACTTATATTTATCAATTTTGTTGTTGATAGACATCCTCAATTATGTTTTTTTTTTAAATATTATTTGACTTATTTTTTTATCGTTTCAGATGGCGTTCTTCTGGGTGATATTTACAGCTATTCTTCTGTATTTTGTGATAGTCTGGTTGGTTAGAAAACTCCGCATTGATGGGTTTAATGAGCGCCACGTGTTCATCACCGGATGTGACAGCGGATTTGGTCAACGTCTTGCTTTACGATTGGACAAAATGGGCTTGAACGTTTTTGCTGCTTGTCTCACAGAACAAGGCGAAGACAGGCTTCGAAAGCAGGGTTCAGAGCGATTGGTTACTCTCTCCCTCGATGTGACTAATACTAATAGCATTGAGAGAGCTGTTAATTTTGTCAAGGCTAAGTTACCATCTGATAAAGGTAGGCTTACGTATGATTTTTACCGGTTTCGGAGACTCAAGTTTTGAGCTTAAACTTTGTTTGTTTTATTGGTACTTTATGTCTTACTTATTTCAATAAACTCTTACAATTTAATGCTTTATTACCAACGGTACTTTCCTGGCCCATAGCCTGATTCAGATTAATCCTTGTAAATTTATTCCAATAGAATAATTTGTCGATCCGGTTTTTCATTGGAGTAGCCTACCATATAAATGTTTACACATCAATAACATTGAGTTTGTAAACCAATGATCAATCGGATTACAGTATGCAAATAAGATTATGATTGTGTTCGGAAAGTACCCGACTTAAGTACATTCGAATTTAATAAAATAATATTGAGCAGATATCGAGATAACGAGTTATTTGGTAGGCTGACTGATACGAAGCTTGACATTTCGGAAATAATTCTAGAGTTTTGCCTTTTTATCGTACCGAAACAAAGTTACACGATAGCCTTAACATTGTCCGTCTTTTCCTCAGGCCTGTGGGGCCTTGTTAACAACGCCGGCACAAGAGGAGAACTGGGGCACACAGCTTGGTTAAAAAAGGACGACTATGAAAAAACCTTTGCCGTTAACTTTTATGGAGTAACCGAGACGACACGAGCTTTCCTCCCCTTGGTGCGAAAGGGTAGAGGGCGCATTGTTAATATGGCAAGCATTCTGGGAACCGTATCAGTTCCGTCAACAGCGCCATATTGTATATCCAAACATGGCGTAGAAGTGTTTTCGGATTGTCTCAGGTATACCAAATCTTTTAATTGTAGCTATTAGTCACTCAATTGTGTTGTATTTTAAATAAACCGACTTTTTGCTTTGAATCCAAAACAAACCGGAAAACTATCTGTCATAAATGTAACCAAACAAGGTCGGCTCTATTTCAGATTATTGCAACTCCTGATTTCATTTTTATTATTGTTTTGCTTGAAACGGATGTCCACCACTCGGTTAGTAATTGGCTCAGGTGTATTGTCGTTGTCATATAATTTCGTCCGGTTGTGGTTCTGTGTTTTATGTCTAGCTTGCTGTTCACAATATTGCTAATGAACAAAATAACTCTGAATAACGGCATTTGGAGCTATGTTACATTGTTATGAATTATAAACTAAATTTTGCTCTCTTCTTTAACTCGATATATGTCTTGGTGCCATAAGAGCCCTTTCGAAATGCAGCGTCATCCGGTGGCAATTTACATTTTAATTCGGATGAAATAGCTGTAAACTTAACTGGTATTAAATGACCAGATCCAGGTATGTTCTCCACCACGTAGAACTATTGCAGTAAGCGAAATATTGAAGTACTTGGAATGTCATTTATATGTTATTCCCATTAATCAAACCTTTATTTACGATAAAATGACTAATCAGAATGTGAGACCACTCATTATCTCAAACGTTAGACTGATCTTCGGAGACTTAGACACTTCATTGAATGGATAGATCGTCAAATTGCAATCGTATTAATGTGTAGTTGTGAAGCTAAGTCACGTTAAATTATCAAAATAAGAAACACTTTTTTTTTAATAGAATAATTGCAATATGCTTACAATTATTTTGAGTACGATTCCCTTCATTATAACGCAAACGTGAGATCTACACGTACATGTAGGTCGAAAGAAACTTACTTAACTGGATAATGGTCACAGGGCTAATATCCAGCAGCTAACACACATGTAAATTACAAATTACCTGTTGAAATTTTTTTGATGTGGCGAACCCGTCTTGCAGGTCAGACTTAGTGTGCTCCAGTTTATGGACAATGGCAGATTACGTAATCATCGCTCTTTTTGGAACCTCTTTGCATCTAGTTCAATTGACTTGAGTGGATGTAACACAACAATTTTGATACCATGTAAAAGGTGCGCAAATCGTGTCTCTAACTGGAAGCAAATTATGGTTTAAAAATTAGCAACGTTGACCCGAATTATTGTATCTTGTGAAATTTTGCCTACTCACTAGTTAATGGAATGCAAAAATGCAACAATAAATCCAAAGTTAAAGGTTTAATATATGAAAAAGACAATAGCAGTTTTGTATCTTTTGTCTAGAGTATATCCAGCCCCCTCCCCCTCTCGCCGCATGGCTTATAAATATGTATGCCTTTGATATTTTCTATAATGTCAGAAACTGTATTCGGTGTATCTTGTTTGGGCGAAACATCACATAAGTGAAGTAAAATTGAACTGACCGGTAATCACAAATTTAATTTAAAAAACGGAATATTCTTTTCGATTGTTATTTTCTTTTCAGAATTGAAAATCGCCACCATGGTATTTCGGTTCACATCATTGAGCCAGGTTACTTCGATACTGATATGACCTCAACACAGTCTATAACTGAGGCGTTGGCAAGAACATTTCACAGATTAGACCAGGAAACTAAACAGTTTTATGGCGAAGATTACTTGTCTAGGGGTAGGTCTTCCTTTATTTATCTATATTGGTTTCAAAAGGTTAGGACACTTGAGGTATATATGTTTCAATGTCTCGTTGTTTTGTTGGATGTAGCGCGTGTATTCAACCCCCTTTCAAGGCAGCAGCCATATAAGTGAAATCGCATTGAACAAGAAGATAATATAAACATGTTATTTCGGAAAAGAACGCCACAGAAATCTGGTTTTAAAAAGTGTTAGTCTCGTAAATATATTTGTTTCAGCATGTAGCGAGCGTCAGTCGGACCTTTGACACCGATACTTGTTACTTTGTAACGTTGCCACTCTAAAGGCAGTTTATGGTTTGCAGTATTAATTCATCCTACTAGTAAAAGTTACTGTAATATAGTAAACATCCCTAATCTAAATGCAGTATATGGTTTGCAGTATATATATTCACTCTGCCGGTAACAGTTACTCTAAAACAGTAAACTTTCCCACTCTAAAGGCAGTATATGGTTTGCAGAATATATTCATCCTGCCAGTAACTGTTACTCTAATACGGTAAACGTCCCCATTCAAAATGTAGTATATGGTTTGCAGTATATATTCATCATGCCATTTACAGCTACTCTAATATAGTAAACGTCCCCACTCAAAAGGTAGTATATCGTTAGTAGTATATATTCATCCTGTCAGTAACTGTTACTCTAATACAATAAACGTCCCCACTCTAAAGGCAGTATATCGTTTGCAGTATATTCATCCTGCCAGTAATAGTTACTCTTATACAGTAAACGTCATCACTCTAAAGGCAGTATATGGTTTGCAGTATATATTCATCCTGTCAGCAACAGTTTCTCTAATAGAGTAAACGCCACCAGTCAAAAGATAGTATATGGTTTGCAGTATATATTCATCCTACCAGTAACAGTAACTCTAATACAGCAAACGTCCCCACTCCAAAGGTAGTATATCGTTTGCAGTATATATTCATCCTGCCAGTAACTGTTACTCTAATACAATAAGCGTCCCCACTCTTAAGGCAGTGTATGGTTTGCAGTATATTCCTCCTGCCAGTAACAGTTACTCTTATACAGACTACAGTAAACGTCATCACTCTAAAGGCAGTATATGGTTTGCAGTATATTCCTCCTGCCAGTAACAGTTACTCTTATACAGTAAACCTTCCCACCCTAAAGGTAGTATATCGTTAGCAGTATATATTCCTCCTGCCAGTAACAGTTACTCTTATACAGTAAACGTCTCCACTCTAAAGGCAGTATATGGTTTGCAGTATATTCCTCCTGCCAGTAACAGTTACTCTTATACAGTAAACCTTCCCA
>JAQQZZ010144822.1:0-12923 GCA_030265115.1 Mopalia vespertina | reverse complement strand
CTGTAGTATAAATTTGTGTCAGATTACGTAAAACAGCCTCTCCTGGAATAGCAGATTTACAAAATTTTCCTAAATTACGGAAGGGGAACACCCCCCTTCCGGACCATCCCCCCGCTCGCCCTTACAGGGCTCGTCTCCCGCTGCGCGGTCGATCTTTGCCCCCCCCACCTGAATTATTTTCTGCGGACGCCCATGGTTACGGTAAATTCCTCATTAAAAGCGTCGTGAAATTGTTTCCAGAACTGTTTCAATCTGGCGTGGTGTCAGCTAATCTAGGGTAACATTTCATAGCGCTTCAAACAGCGAGGCCGGCGTTCATACAGCCATGAAGAAATACAAGTATTTCTTAACATTGGTAATTTTTAAACATCAATTTAAATAAATAAACCGCATTTCTTCACTTTTTGTAATGCTAAATAACAGATTTTTTGTATAAAATGCAAACATATTATTTTACTTGTTTCTGCAGTGACTGTTAATAGGTTGGAATTTGTCAAAATAGGTCTATGTCTTATCTTTTAGAAAAACTTAAATCGCTTTATGCATACGGGCCCTGGTCAGCAATATATTCGAGTAGGCCTATACATTTTGAATTCATACATGTCCCATTCAGTTTCGAATTTCTACAGAGTAAATTTGTTGTCTTCATTACAAAACGGCCCGCAGCCGTGGCTTAGTGGTAGCGAGTTCGCTTACTAATCCCACTACAATTTACCGTTCACAGGATCGAGTCCGTCTGTCGACCATCAGGTATATATATGAGTGAGTCACAGGATGTGGCTCCGGTAATCGCGGGGGTGGTTTATACGAGGTTTCTTCCCGGTTTTCCACCGTTATTAGGCAAGGAGTAGTGAGAAGTGGACAATCCGTCGTCATATAAGTGAAATACCCTTGAGTACGACGTTAAACCCCAATCAAACAAAGAAACAAACAAACTAGGACGTTTCACGTATATTACAACGGATTGTTGATTATTCATATTGTCGAACTCCCCGCTGCCCCACCCCTCTCCCTCCTTCCATCATATATTTGAGGTCCGCGGGGGGAAGTGGTACAACGAAAGACGATCCGTATTCCAGACGGCTAACCATAAAATCATGGCCGTGGCCCCTCATCAAATACAGAGCTCCTTCAACCAAAACAATCTGTTATACCATATCGAAGGCTTCAAATCAGACCTGCCCATGGTCTTTTTTGGTGATTTTGTTTACCCACTCATGGGTCAAATGTTCACAAGACCCCAGCATTAACTTTGTAACAAACCTCTAAAAGATGGCTTTAATAAGATAAACTTTTTGACTTTTTCTTCAAAACAAATTCAATTTTTTTGCACAGGTTTTTATGGTTTTAAGCTCTCGATATATAACTCCATGTGTGTATTCCATTTATTCTTCACAAGGATAGATGAATGGTTATCACCGTGAATTTGATCAAAACAAATATTTTTTTAGCAGTTAATCCATATAGCTGACGATTAGACTAGGAATAGTCTATATCGACTTCCACACTTAGCCTAACTGTTTTTACACTAAATATCTAATAATAATAATAATATTCCGCTGAATTATTCAATGCTTTAAGGCTTGACCGCTTAAAATAGACAAAAATATGACATTCCTTTTATTTAAAAATAATCAATTCCAAAATTCTAATTACAAATAGTTACAATCGACTCTTTCATTTATTTTGCTATTGCGCTTTTTATAAAGGCATTGGCGAGATTTTGGTAATTCATGTGATTTTCACAGGAGATTAGGCTCTTCGCTATGTGGGTTTTGTGATAAGTTAATGTCTTGTAGGAATAAAGTTACTCTAACATATCTGGCACAATAGAGCTATTTGAATGGGATTGCCACCTTATGGCAGATCAAAAGCTTGAATTGATAGCCAATCTAAATCTTTATTTCAGGCATTGAAGGTTTTGGCAGATCTTATTATTTCCTTAAAACTGTTTATTGCAGATGCTTCGAATTGGTAGGAGTTTAAAAGGGTTCTCTGGGCAAAGAATATGCGCTTCACTTTGTTTTCCAAAACATTTACTTTGTATTTTTATTTGATTTCGTAAGGTTTGCCGGGCCAAACATTTAAAAAAATATTAATCACCATTTATAATTTCAAGGACTATCTACTAAATAAACTAATTTATTTTGTGTTATGTTCTGGGAAATAAAGCACCACATAATGCACTGTATTTTTTCGTTTGACATTAATTCAAATTGTAATTAGTCTACAAACGTTTAAGGGATGACCAAATTGACATATTTGCTATCCTGAGTATCACAAATCTCCACACATATTTAAATAGATAACGTTCTGACCGAGATTCCGCGTAATAATGGGCAAAGAATAGTTGTTATCCTCAAAATTAACCCAGGTGTCCAAAAAGACCTTAAAGCGAAGCATAGCGGAGTGTGGTTAGCGACTATTATTACATGTCCTAATTTGTTTAGCTTTAAATCAATGTTAACATTAATTGGTCAGTATTCAACAATTTTCGACAGACAATAATTCACAAGATTGAATACGGAGATATTTGACAAATCTCCATTGCTCAATAGTTTACCAATATGCACTGATTATATACGTTGTAAGATACGACGGGTAATTCTTACTAAGGTTTCCTTGAACAATATTGTTAAGTTAGTAGGTCTACCACATCATATAGATTTACTGTACTCCGGGTAGCACCATGCAAGCCTGGGGATAACGTCCTACACTCGAATCTCTACAGTTTATCCCATTGCCTCCGGAAGCACTATGCTAAACTGGGGATTGAAACTTCAATTTACCCCATTGTCTCCGGTAGCACTATGCTCACTTGGGGATAACGTCCTACACTCGAGTCTCTACAGTATACCCATATTGTCTCTACTATTTAACCTATAAGCTCTGGAAGCACTGTGACAACCCGAGGATAACATCCTAAACTCGAGTCTCCACAATTTATCCCTATTGTCTCCGGTAGCACTATGCTAACCTAGGGATAACATACATGCGAGTCTCTACAATTTACCCCCATTGTCTCCGGTAGCACTATGTTAACATGGGATGACATCCTAAACTCGAGAGGCCCGCGGCCGTGGCTTAGTGGTAGCGCGCGCTGACTAATCCTACTTCAATTTACCGTTCACGGGATCGAATCAGCCTGTCGACCATCAGGTATATGAGTGAGTCACACGATGTGGCTCCGGCAATCGCGGGGGTGATTTTTACGAGATTTCCTCTCGGTTTTCCACCATTATGAGGTAAGGAACAGTGTGAAGTGGACAATCCTTCGTGATATAAGTGAAATACTCTTGAGTACGAACAAACAAACTTAAACTCGAGTCTTTAAAATTTACCTATATTGTCTCCGATACAACTATGCTATCCAAGGGATAACATACAGGCTTGTCTCTACAATTTACCCCTATTGTCTCAGGTTAGCACTATGTTAACCTGGGAATAACATCCTTAACTCGAGTCTCTACAGTTTACTCCCATTGTCGCCGGCAGCACTATGCTAAAATAAAATATAGTTAGCTTCCAAAAGCTATATCATTTACACTGTCTACAATATAAGGTGGAAACAGTGTGCATACATGTAATTACTGCTGTTTTCCAACCCGTGCAAGAAATAGTATAACAGTGATATCTATAATAGAACATATATTAACAACAGTCAAATGACATGCGATGTATTGTATTGTCTTAGCCGATGTGTGATAGTATATTTGCTTTGTGTCAACATTTGCGATTGTCCTGTGTTGTCTATTTGTTGCGATTGACGTCTAGGGTTTCCGTTGCCCATTGAGCGGCACGCTGCCATGCTAGTGAAGTGTTTTTTTAATAACAACTTTAGCCCCAGTCAACAAATATTGCTTCATGGTTGCGTGCAGTATGCAAGTCTCAAAACTTTAACGTATGAACCAAAGCTTATCCACACTGGCGCTGTGTTCTATATACCCACTAGGCTTAGACGTTTCTACTCGAAGCCACACAATTGCGTTATCTATTAATACAAACAGACGCAATGGCGCTGACAATTATAGTAACGTGGATAATTCTGTGCGACTGTAAAGCTAGCAGATAGCAATTTAACTTGCAACGTGACAATTCTAAATAGCACTCGATTATTTTGATTCCAAACCAGGATTTCAGAGAAAACCACCACTTTAGTTTCGCACCCGCATACTCTGTCATGAATTATTAGACTTGAAAATGTCCGTTCGATTTGACATTTTCTAACAAGAATGTTAAAAAAGAGCCTTGATAGAGTTGAGCTAGACCTTTTCAGCCTTGGTGGAGCAGGCTTAATTTCAATCGAGGTCGCTATTCATTCCAAGAAAGCGATTCATCTCCCAGGACATTTAGTTTCTTTGAATTTTCGACTGATAAGAAATGTGGAATTTCTAAGACTAGCAGACAGTGACATTTAGTCAGAATTTAATGCATATAATCTATCTGGCATTTGGCCCTAATGGCAGCTTGTTCCGAGCGAAGCCGTGTTGCCATTACTTAGTCATCATTTGATTGATTGGAGGTTAACTTCGTACTCAAAGATATTTCACTTATATGACGACGGATTGTTCACTTCTTGCAAAGCCTTACCTAAACATGGCGGAAAACAACGAGGAACACTCGATTGGCGGAGACGCCTACCTCTCAGTAGTAAGTCGAAGGATGGTCAATAGCCCGACACGCTGAACATTGAACCTGGCTTGTGGGCCTCACTTAGGCAACATTCCAAAAATATTAACGTTTATTATTAACAAAACGTGATATGGGGATTTTACATTGATAAAATGATAGTAATTGTTCAACCTTAAAACCGGTGGGAAATCATAGTTAATAGTTCGGCAAACAGATAATAAGTGTTAACGTCAGACTATATATGTCTAACATAAGGTAGTGAAAATCCCCTGCCATCAAAATTCAAATGAACTACAGATCCTGAATCGATAATGGCTCCCTTTAATATCAATCAGTGGCAATTTAAATTCAACCAACTACGTGAAGAGTTCAGAGACCAGGCCCAACTGTCAGAACATCCGCATACAAAAGAACAAAAATCAATCACACACAATTGTCGACGTGGGAGCCGTTAGTAATTCTGGAAAGAAACTGGGAGAGGACGGATGCCAAACTTAAGTAATGGTTTTCACTGAGGTCAAAATATAAATTATACCAATATACAGGATGAAGTTACACACTACAGGCCCAACTTTCCTAGAATCGCACATTGAATGGTCGTGCTAGTTTGTCTATTTACTGTTGCAGCCAAACAAAAAGTACAGGGAGCATATCAATATACAGAGTTGTTTGTTTGTTTGATTAGGGATTGGCCAGCGGCCGTGGCTTAGTGGTAGCGTGTGCGCTTACTAATCCTACTCCAATTTACTGTTCACGGTTCAACAGTGTGAAGTGGACAATCAGTCATCATATACGTGAAATACCCTTAAGTATGACGTTAAACCCCAATCAAACAAACAAACAAACAATCCAGTGCTTTCACAAAAGATAAATTGGAGATCGAGGGGTAGGCAAAGTAGCTTTTCTTTTTGACGATAATACAATTTTTAGGGAAACAAACAGAACACTATCTTATTTCATTTTCTTTTTTTGCATTTCCAGTTGTTTCACTCAAATGGGTGATTGAATAGCTTCATTGCACCTTGTTTTTTTTACCTGTGCCTAATGATGCATTCTCACTGTACAATCTGAGGTCATGACTTATTTGTGCCATTTTGATTGGCCAAGAAAAATGTAAGAAACAGCAGACAAGTAGAAACCGTGCAAATAAAACATCTTGAATTCAATAGAACCATAATATTTTCATAATTCCCATTGGAATGCTTAGCAGTGTTTTTCTTTGTTCAACTTTAAGTTCTTCGGCCAATTATGACCAATTCTTTTCTAAAATGGTTAACATAAATTTGATAATTGTCTTCAATAATTGAAGTATTTTTAATTGTTATTTAAAGAAGTGTATATTGTATATAAACTGTGAATATTATTGTGTTTGTACCAATTAATTATTTCATATTTTTTTATGGCGATTTAGATTACTAAACTGTTTTTGATAATAACATTTAATGGTGAACAAAACCAAGGGGAATGTCCAGAAATCATGACTTCAAATCACATCACCACTAAAATGTAACTTTATGGATTGCCTTGTGAGTGAAATCACCTTGAGTCACCTTGTGATGAGTGAATGTGAGGCCAAAGTACCATTTCAAAAGACATACTTGTTAGTTTTACAAGCGATGTTTTAATTGTACATTTCCTAGAGCAACCTCATCTGCATGTAGCGGTAATCCCAGTGTGGCGATTAACACCCTGTGATTCATCGCAGGACTTGACCTTTCAGTAGCACAATCAGTCCTGTGGTCAGTACAAAGTGGACACCTTGACCATTAGCTGAAAGCACAGTCTATCTATCTGTGGCTAAGTGGTTTTATAGCTTTGTCCACTAACATCAGTTTCTGTCTGGAAGTCACTTAACTGTATAACAGATACACTGCCAGTATATAGAATATCCGTTTTAGCTGGGGTCCGATTTTGATTTTATTGCCCAGTTCCTGAGTGGCTTATCAGGGTCCCATTAACCAGAATATTCCAGCTGATTTAAAGAATGAGGAATTAAACACTCCATCTGTAAGGAGTCTGGACTGGCCAAGTCAGACCATTGTAGGTATGTAAATGGCTTTGGAGATTATCCAAAGGAACTGGGGATAGTTTGTATAGAGAGGGCTATGTGATCAGTAAGCACTGTATAGTTGAGTGATTTTTCTGCCTTAAAGGGGAAATTCTGGATTTCTTTTAAGGTGAGATTGTACAGATCCAAGTAATCATCTGAACAGAACAGTTTCAGGATCAAGTTTTAAGGAACACTACATGCTGTGGAATCTATGGAAGCATATCTGTGACACATAGGAGCTTCTATAAGGTAAGATTAACTTGTTTTACTTAGCTTTGATAACAATAGCCTTGTCACATGGCTCTGGCATAACTTTAAAATATCGAGACAAGTTGAGATTATACCTCGATTTATTCAAAATTAAGATATGTATTAAAAAAAGTAATTTTTTTGGTAAATTGATAGGGTACATAAGAACTAAGACCAATCATTGCTTACACCAGGGTACATATTTAACCTAAACAATTAAATGAGATGCTGTGCTTTGGACTGGATTATACTACCTTTGTATTTAAAACATGTTCTTCAACTAAGTTCCCTGTTTTTCAGGCATTTTGCAATTCCAAACAAAGTGGAGTAGAAATTGAAGACACACTTTACTATGCACCACATGTCTGTTGTTGACAGTATTTATTATTTGACCTGGTTTAATGCCAAGTTAGTTTGCCCATTTGTGATATAATTTTTTTTTTTTTTAATTTTTTTTTTTTTTAAAAGCATTTCTTCTTTCAATAAAATGTGATGTGACATTAATAATGGCTAGAAATTAAACAGTGGATTTTTCAGTTACTGCTCTGAAAAATGTATTCACAATTTGGAAATTCTACACATGCCGGACAGAAAGGTCTTTGTTAACAGCTCCTGCATGTAGTTAAGGTTATTACAATTACCCAATTGGTTTTATTGCACGTTTGCGTAGATTAAAAGGATTATTTCAGGCTCAGAATTCACAACAGTATCATTATAAGCTTGAGAGCCAAATATCTTCAGAGGCAAACTTCATTTCTTTAGAATAATATTTGTAAACATTTATATCACTCTCATTGCAGTTGGCTTAAATTGTCTAGGTGCATTAAAGAATGTAAAATCAATTTTTTTTTTTTTACAATTTTTTTTTTTTTTACAATTTTTTTTTTTTTTTTACAATTTATTTATTTATTTATTTGAATTTCTATATGACATGGTGGTTGGAGGGAATGTTGTTGACCTGTTGCTCTCTGAGGTGGGGACACAAACCAGGTCTGTTGACTTGTGTTGCCTCGAAATTGTTTATCCATGATTTCTACGTGGGTTTCCTTCTTCTTCTTTTTGACTGGCATTCCTGATAAGTGAAATATCCTTAAGTAAGGGGACTTAAAACTGTAATCAAATAAATTTGGTTGTTGTCCATGATGTCTATTGTGGTTTTTTTCTTCCTTTGGGCTGAACCTTCCTCGTGAGTTAAATAACCTTAAGTAGTCCACATTAGAGTAATGAACAGTTCCGTCAGTTTTGTTATAAATTATCATAATTTATTTGTGTACTTTTAGACTTTGGCACCATTATTCGGTTAATTAGTTATCTTTCTTCCTGTAGTACTTCTGTACATGGGTATATGCTAATATGTGTAGCAACTGTCAACCAATGGGGACAAAGTAAACATTACAAGTCCCAGTTATCTCTCTTGATGATAGATTTAGCTTTGTTTTAAGACAACATTTATTAGGAAGCTGTTGCTTATTATGCTCGCGGGAATATTTGATCCGCATTCTAAAGAAGATTAGGCACACTTTAGGGCCTCCATGCTTGGTATTTATCAGCTCTAATGAAACAACTTATGCTAATGTTGAGAATTACTTGCTGATAGGCCTAGCTTTTGCTTTGTGCAATAGGTTACCAGAGAGGGCATGGAGGATTGTATAGAATGAAATAAACTGTTTGCTTTTTTATGTGCCCGATGAAATTTGGTGGTATTATGGTAAGATCAGCATCCATCTGTTCATCCAGCCAGATCATGGCCCTAACTCAAAAACTTTCAGGCCTACATATATCTTCAGGAAACTTGGTTGACACATTCAACATTGGTTGTTTGTTTGATTGGAGTATAACGTCATACACACAGGTATTTCACTTATATGATGACACATTGTCCACTCAACACGGGTCCTTGCCTAATTACGGCGGAAAACCGAGTGGAAGCCTCGTAAAAAAACACGCCAGAGCCACATTGTGTGACCCACTCATATACCTGATGGTGGACGGCGGACTGGATCCCGTGAATGGTACATCAAAGTTAGATTAGTAAGCGCATAGGCTAACCACTTAGCCATGACCCCGGGCCACCATTGATGGTTGAAGACGTGCCTTTTGCTATTATGTAAGTACCAAACTGAGTCTTACAATTTACAATTTCCTGAGAGCATAGATTTAGATTTATGAACCGCCAACCATGGTGCTCGCTGGGTTGACTCTGTGCAGGCCTGTGTTATTGGTTATGCCTGTAACGGCAATATAAAGTCTTGTATGCTGGCAAGGGTGGTTTGCTGGTTTTCTTTACCCACTGGACAGATACACTTTAATATTCTGAAATTTTCTGTTAAGTACAGTACACTTTCCAAAACCTCTCAATCGAGCAAACCATTGGGTATAAAATTGCTTTGTGGAGTTCATCTTAGTGCAGTTTTACATAAATCAAAGCAGGTCTATAACCCCCTTATAGTCAATCTGTTGTTTTAAAGTACTGGGATAGTCCGAATCCATTCCATCCATTGATCAAGGTGTCCGCCACTACCAGGCAGAGTTTTCTCCCTTGATGATAGCTGTGGCTTTTAAAGACACAGGTAATTAGTTACAGGGTTCTTAATTACACCGATGGGAATTGTTAATCACTGTTCTTAAATCAGGAAAAGCTCACTAAAGGGCCCTGTTACAATCCCATGACTGTCTCTGGAATTATAATGCTGCATGTACACGGTGAGTTGTTTTCAATGTTTGGATTTGTTATAATGATACTACTTGTAGAAATATGACCTCCTTCTGATTCCGGCCCTCTGGCTAAGGACATTTTGATTGATTGTTTCTTTGTTTGATTGGGGTTTAATGCCATATTAAGATTATTTCACTCATATGATGGCGCGCCAGCCCAATGGGAGTCTCGTAATGTCAAAAAAGGGGCGCTGCAGGTGGTCCTCTGACGTCAAAACGGTCAAGATTTATAGACTTTTTAGTGCCGTCAAAATGAAAAAATGTGTTTCACGTCATTTAAAAGCTCCACTATCACGAATGCTGTGACGTCAGAGGACCGCCTTATAAGTCTAAAATTACCTCCCTTGCCAATTTCCCGAGACTCCCATTGGGTCAAAGGAAACCACCCTCGACCACTGGCAACCAATCAGGACAAGACACAGGACTACATGTAATACAAAAACATCACAAACAGATAGGTTTCATGTTGCTTCTTAGCTCTGAGAACCCCAGGGCCACAGGAAGCTCCCTCCCAACCCTCCACCAGTATGACTGAAGTATATTTATGCTGTCGACTATAGAGGAACATTAAGTTTCCAATATAGCATTTGTATATAACACTTCACATTGCAGTTGTGTTACTACAAAGGGAATTACCATTAAGCATGGCGTTACACACAAATCAATCAATCTTTTGATTCCATGACAATCATATATGACGTTAGATAACTGTTCATATTTTTTATAACCACCTATAATTTTACTATTTTGGCCTGCACAAAATGTTAAAAATAATCTTATCAATAGACATTTCCAGAGAGCCAAACAGCACTAGTACATTAAAGTAAACTGGATAATACGCATTTTATTGGACTCTGCTGCCAATTGGTTCCAGAAGTGTCTGTTGTTCCAACCTTTAACATACATTTTTCACCCATTTTTTTTATATTCTGACTGGTCGACTAATCCCTAACTGTTTTAACACAATATCATTGCTGCAAATCTACATGATCATCAACATGATCTTGTGAAATTGGTAGATTTTTTGCTTCGGTCATAGAGAAAAATAACTGTAACTGATTATGATCGATACATTTATGTAATTCCATGAAGGATCCTTCCAGATATTTTGATAACTCTTCCTGATAAAACAATTTACACTAAGTGCATTTTGTTGTTATAATGGTTGGCTGCCATGTTTTGGTTGGAAACTGTTGTGTGGTTTGCCTCTCGTCTGTCTCCGTCGTGTCAGGGCTTTTTGTGATGTTATTTGTCTCAAGTCAGAAATATGACAACTGCTGGTACTGCTCTAGTGTGTTTGATAGGGGTTTAATGCTATACTCAAGGGTATTTCACTTACATGACGATGGATTATCCACTTCTTTCTCTGCCTGAGGTCCAATTGAGGACTCTAAGTTGCCAACGGTACAAAACAAAGACGAGACATTGACCAAACTGTGGACGAAAACCTATTAAAAACCAGTCACATGAAAACCACCCCCTACAGCGATGTAATAGCTGATATGTTTGACATCTAGTATGCACTGTTTATCTCCACACTCTACAGAACAGCCGATATACATGTATACATATTTGAGGTACTTTGCACACAAAGCTGTTAAAAAATACACTTGTACACATATAACAAGGGAAATTGTACAACTATCTAAAATATTGTCATCAATATTGTTCTGCATGTAAGCTTACATAAGTCTTTTAATTTCATACAAGGCTAAAGAAATCTTTTTCTTTGGTATTTTTTGGTCAACCCATGGGCCAGTCTCCGTTTAATATACAAGATACATGTAGTATACTAAAGTTGAAGATTTTGTACACAGGGTCATCTCAAAGTATCTAAAAGGGTCATCTCAAAGTATCTAAAAGGGTTATCTTGTACAAAAATGTTCTCTTGAAGATAGATGTCTCTATCTATTTTGGTGTCTTGTGATTGTCTTGTATCTTAATCTCCCTGCTTTACTGTTTTGCGAAAAAATATTTATATAAAAATATATTTTTGAAGATAACCAACACCTTGTTAATGATTTGATAAATTGTTGTTTTTTTCATTATTTTTAATATTATTTAATATTAAAACACTTTCTTTGTAAAGTCAACACTATAAAGAGGTTGGTGAAATTCAATAACATGAAATCTAACCCTGCACACTGCATTATTGTCACTTGGATATTCAATATTTTCCCACCAATTTCAAATCTATGTACATGTATGTAATAGGGCCTACTGAATTCCTTGAAGAAGAAAAAAATGAAATATGAAATTTTCTGTTTTTAAATTTCATCTTTTTTTAAAAAATCCTACTACTGGTAATTTACTTTCGATTTTTTGTGTTATTTACAGTCAACTGTTAGTCTTCTCAACTTACATCTAGTTGAAAATCTCTTACCTAATGATGTTTTTTACAGCTGGAAAACAAATGCCTGCACTATGATACACATAAGTGTTAGGTCATAAAAAAACCAGCCTTCTCACTCTTCAGTTACAGACCTGTAAGAATTCTGAACATAGCAGCACCACCAGGATCTGTTATTTCAACCTTTTAGAGAAATTTGTGTTCACATTTTTGCAGCCTGAGTCTAATCCCTTAACCATTATAGTGTAATACCGTATCATCTAATCTACATGATTGTTGACATGATAAAGAACTCGCAGGGAAGAAAGTCACAAAATGTCTAATTGTCTTCTGGCTACTAGTGAGTGTACTATTACTATTAAATTTTTTAATCCTTTCAAATTGATTAGTTCTATGTTTGGTTTCCATGGATTTGTTGTTGCTGTATTAACGATCTGTGTTATGATATGGTCTAGTGCTTTATGTTGTAGAATCTTATTATCAATATCCTGCCAATCAGTGGTTGGTGATTTATTTGCCGGACATGTTTGTTGGAATAACAGCATGGATATAACTATTGCTGGTGACAATTAGCTGAGAGTGCTCCTGTGTTTTCTCAAATAAGTCCTAGTGTTGTTTGGATGTTTTCTTTCAGATGACGTGTTAAATCTGTGCATTTCTTTTCATGTGTTTATTTGGCTGTTCGGTTGCGCTAAGAATGTCTATGAATTAAGCAGGACAGCAAGATGAAGATTACCTGTGTGTTTCATCGGTGGTTTGACCAAAATTTTCATTATTTTAGGATAACAATCGCTTGCTTCAATTGCAGGTTGGTTTTTACAAGCTTTCTTAGTATAAGTATCAGGCCTGAGCTGTTGGGGAGAACGGTCAGAACGGGGTTTCCCCATGGTTATGCAAACTTAATTTAGGAGGACCTATTTATAGGTT
>JAQQZZ010144811.1:0-12924 GCA_030265115.1 Mopalia vespertina | reverse complement strand
ATAAAGTTTGCTGGGACATTTTATTTGCGACTTTCAGTGATCTATATATTTCTCGACAAAAAGCCTTATGGACAGACAACAGACATTAGTTTTGGCCCATCAGAGAATAACTCAAAAACTATGGTCTGAGCCCCTCGGACTACCCTTAGCCATGCAGAGCCTGAGGGCCATACTTTTTTGTCAGGACTGATTATACTTGTGTGAACAGCGGTAGACAATTATCGTCAACTGTTAATTCGATTTGCCACTTTAGGAAGCAAAAATTGTCTCCGCTCTGCCGGCAAGGATAATGGCAATATAATAAATAAGTCAACAGAGCTTATTTTCTCAGTTACTCCTCTTCCAACCTTACAATTAGACGTTTTGACATTTAGTGTTAGAAGATATGACGCTATGAACAAGTATTAGACGTTTTGGCTGTTAAACGTTCTGACCACACATTTTACCTGCAGCTTTTCACATCCTTTTTGGACGAGCTCTTCCAGGTTTTTGGCAACAACACCAACACGGGTTTCCCGACGGGCATCTTGAACTTTGTAAGCCCGCATCCCTCCATTGAAGAGGGCAAGAAATCGACTAAACATCTTAACAATTTACCATTAACGGTATAATAAGATAAAATACATAACAAAGTATATGACTACTATCATAAAAAACAAGGAAAAATAACAAAACATCAAGATAAGACTTTCAAGATTGCCGCCATCTTGAAATACTCTCCAAAAACAATGTATTCCGCTTGTTTCTTTTTCGAGATACAGCCAAAATAATATTATACTTTTACTTAAAATTGCATTATTTTTTTACTCAGCCAATTCTTAAAGTGGCACGGGAATAATTATCTCGTGTATTTATGGGATGAATAAATTCGACGAGCGCCTGTTTACTGTCTACTTCCGTTGTCAATGTCAAGTTGTAAATAGTAACTTGTTAAAAATTCAAAAAAATAAATCGGCTTGTACACAAACTAAGGGTAGGATAACCGCATTTTACAGTTTTATGTTAAATTCTAAGATATGTGAATTCACTGAAGGTATTGTTATCACAAATATAGACGAATGTAGGATAATTTCGTTTAAAATACATCTGAAAAGTCTTCAGCAACAGCATCAACACTGATCAAGTTTGGACTCGCATTCCTCATCAAACAAGAATCGGATATTTTGACATCCATCATTTCTGTATCATGTTATCATTGCCCATTAATGGTAAGTGACTATTTGTGGAAAATCAATGTTTAGTTTTGTGAACAAAGATCTAATGTTTAAGCCATGAGTATAGCATGTACAGCACATTGTGGTTGACATGATTGAACGAAATAACATTAAATTGTCCAAACATGTTTATGATGTGAAGTTATTGGGTGCAACAACAACAACATGTGTTTTGGTGACTGTACCATTATGTATCATCCATTTGGTATTTTATGATTTCTTATATTTGATGATAAATTAAACCTTCAAACAGATCTCTTCAGACTCTGTTTACTCGAAGTTATTGACGAAGCACTGCTCTTACATTCTTACTTCATTCTGTATCAAAAGAATACAGAATGACACCGAAAATATGAATTGTTCGAAAACCGGTGCTGTTCAAAAACTGGTGATCAGAAGATATAATAAAGCAGGTAGAAATGAATTTTATAAATTCCTATAGTTTTTTCCAATTGTCATAGTCTGATTTTTAAAATTCCAAATACATGTATGTATGTACTTCTGTCAACGTTGAAAGAAAGCACCAAACACATCAGTTTCTGTTCTCACTCACTTGCCCCATTCAGCTGGATAGCAAGGGTTACCTTCAGAAACTGCGCGTGACAGCGGGTTAGTAGAACAAGTAGTTAGGTGGTCATCAGTTTCTTCCAATATTGGCCGAAGTATTTGGAATTTTGAAAATCTCATGTCGGCGATCAAAAATAAATGAATAAACCAAGGTGAGTTACAATTAATTATCAATGAAATTAATTTGCTTTGACTTAAAATAAAGTCTTTCCCTCTTGGAAATAATGGAAATAAATTATTGATACATGTTATATTTCTTATACAGATGGTTGTGTTGGAATAGAATGGTGATAAGATGCCTCGGAAAGTGGGGATTAAAGTGGTCCATGTGTCGGGCCAAGACGAGAATTATAAAGCTTCGGAGTTGAATCATCACAGTCCACTAACAAAAGGATGGCAGTCGTCAAGGTAAATCTCTATAAGCATTTTATATCCTACAAAATATGTGAGGTCTCATTTAGATTAAAAAATGGTTATTTTAATTAACACTACATGTAATAACTAGTTTAATGTTGGGAGGATTAACCAATGGCCTGGGATTTTCATTTTTGCTGAAAATGTCTGTTTTCAATATCTTTTTTGAAGCAAAAAGCATAATTTCAGCTAACCTATCCAAGGTGACCGCACACCTTGGACATTGTATATCCCCCCGACATTAAACAAGTTATAGTAGTACATGTAGTGTAACTTAATAATAACCAATTTTTAATCTGTTGGGCTCCCTGGCTAATGGTAGCATGTTGTGGGTGTTGTCATGCTGTCTATATGTAATCTTATAACGTTAATACATGATGAAACCTGAATTTCCCAACAAAGTAAACACTTCAGATGTTTTGTTCTAGATGTTAAGTTCAACTTTAAAGAACAACAATATGATACATAATAAATTTAATCCCAGTGTCAATCACCAATCAATCAATCATTAATTTGTCCAGCTTTCAAACAAACAAACAAACTTTAAATTGAAAAGGTAATACTTCAGCTTTTTCAATTTAAAGTTTCTTTGTTTGAAAGTTGGAGTTTAACGCTGTACTCAAGGTTATTTCACTAATATGATGGCATGCCAGGCAAGTGGGTGAAGACAAGTCAGGGCAATAAGGAGAAGCCAGGTAAAGGCATCATAAACAAATAGACTTCGTGTTGCCCCCTTGCCCCTAGAAGGAACTTCCGGGCAACATGAACGGGAAGTTCCTTCCTAAATGCCCCCCATCTTGAATATATTTGATTTTATTTCAGACTTTAACTCTTAGTTTCTTAGCATAGACAAGTCCATTCCACTTAGTGTTGAGTTTGGAGCAAAAGTTAGCTGAGGACAGTACTTACTGTTTTTCAAAATAACATTTTGGCTTCTTGCTAACCTCTCTCTAAATCCTGACAAGGCTTTGCACACCTCTTCTCTGAAGGACTGTTAACATTGTTGACTGTGAACTGTGCTCCTGTTCTGCAGCTTTTCCTGTAGTGCATCAGCCACCAGGGGTATTATTGAGATAAGTGGCAAGCCACGGTGAGAGGCTGCTGATCAGATCACTTGTCACCGCTTGTTCAATATTTTGAAGTTTTGTGTTAGTTTAATATTTTAAATATGTTGTTTACTTAGGAATAATTAAGTCATCATCAGGAGTTGTAAACAAATCCACATGTAGTAGTATAAAGTAATCCACATGCTGTATTTTGTGTTTTGTTTCTGTGTCTTTCAGATTTTGTCTGTATCCACAAGACATAGTGGTTCTTTTAGACAAAAGATCCAGGTTGAGGAAAATACAAATTTTAGCCCATCAGTATTTAGTGGGTAAGTCGAAAAATCAATTGAACTTTATAAAGGCTTATGGCATTTTTGTTTTTTTACCATTTCAAGGCCCTATGTCTGATGGAACTTATGTTAGGTAAACAAAGCAGTATTTTGCAAGTGAGTTTGACACAAAACAACAAAAAAGGTTTAAATGTATTTTTTTTGGTGGTATATTCTACTATATAAGTGTTAAGAATAGCACAGTTTGGAAAAAGTAAAAATTTAACCTACCAGTATTGTTTTGGTTCAAATGAGTTGATTCCTCTTCCTGTTTTTAATGGTGGTATAATATACGGAGGGACTCCATCTAGGGACAGTTTATTCCAAACATAGAATCCTTTCTTTACTAAACAGTATTTTTCAAAATAATAGAAACCTTGATGGTTATGTATTAAAATACATGAGTTGTTATAAGTCAATTTTCGATAAAAAGCATGTAATAAAAATTTATGTGATGTCGTTTTCTTTTATAATAATATCTGTGCTTCATGTTCGACATATCCATTAGAATCACAGTTTACCTTTGTGGTTTGGAATGTACAGCACAGTACAGGTAACTGCAAACATTACAAACATGATCCCTAAAGTCAGTTTTGGGTTGGATCCTGGTGCCTGGTGCTCATTGAGCTATTAACAAATGCAACAAAACCCCAACTCATCTGTGCTGTCCTACACTGTGACAATGCTGCGCGTAAATGGTTTGTTGCCCAACAAGAATCCCAAGAGCTTCAGTGCAGAAACCAATGGTTTATTGCACATGAAGAATCCAAGAAACCAATATGGGATTAATACCACAAGAAACATTTTTCTAAGATTTGTAGATTTTAAATCCACACCGTTAAACACCAATCAATCAGTACAGATTAATTATTCTAAACCAATTCAAATATTATAATGTTTCCTGAGATTATTTATGTTGTGTTTCTTGCTTCTAGCGACAAAGATAGAGTTTTATGTTGGAGACGTACCTGATGACACCCCCATTACACTACAGAATGCTAGATACACCAGATTAGGGTAAGACATACAACATGGTGTCTATGAATAAGACAAGACAAAGAGATAATTGACTTTAGAGGCAATGGCCTCTAAAGGGTGATTCAGGACCTCTGACTTGAAGCGAGTGATCTGTGTTAAATCTTATGACAGCACACCTCATATCATAAGGCCTGGTGCCAGTTTCCGTAACTCATTGGGCGGCATGCTGTTATTGGAGTGTGGTGTAAAACCCTAATTCAACAAACAAATCCTCCAAATTTATTCGTTGCTGGATTTTCTTTATCCGTAATTCTTTACACATGGCTGTAGTTGCTATATTTTGAATGTTAAAGAAAGAGTTATGCCTTCAAAGTATGAATTACACAAATAGAAAATAAGGATAACGAAACAAATAAGATAAACAAATAAAAATAAATCAACTTGCATCATGTGGAATTTCTAACTTCTATTTTTTTTGCCAAAAGTAGGATTAAACGTACTATAGACATTCGCTTTCATTCAGTCTATGTCATGTTTTCACTTAAACTAATCAATTGATATGAAATGTTTGTGATTTGTTTTTAAAGGTATGTGTCGCTGTCAGACAATGAGAAAACGGGATTCAAGGCGCGAGAATTGAAGTCCGTCCACGTGGATGCCGTCGGGGTTTTCTTAAAACTTGTCATCCATAAAAATCATATCAACAAATTCAATCTGTACAACCAGGTGAGTGTGCTTTGAGGCTTTATTCAACAAATTCAATCTCTACAACCAGGTGAGTGTGCTTTGAGGCTTTAATCAACAAATTCAATCTCTACAACCAGGTGAGTGTGCTTTTAGGCTTTATTCATTCTAACGTATTTTGTTCATGATAAGAATTGTGTGCAATTTTGTTGATTGTAAATAGGTTCTTATTAACATAGATTTCCTTAACACAGCTTCACAAGATTTAATGACACATGTCAATGTTTTAATTTGTCAATTTTTACGGAGATATATGCTGTCCCATTTTCTCTATTTCAAGCAAATTCAGTCTTATCAAAATTTTTAATCAAGTACTGTAAATTTCATATTTCTTAGAAGGGGCAAAACTGAACAGAAATATAAATTGCTTTCTAAAGACATGACTTTCATGAAGGTACATTGGTCTCTCTTCAAGAAATCAGCTGAAGAAAAAAACAGCTACTTAAGTTGGTTGAAAACCTCTGGCTAAGGGCAGTTTGTTTGAAGAGTAGCAATGCTGTCTTTGCTTAGCACTAGAGGAAAATTAACTTTCCAACATTATGGAAACGCTTCACATCTTGGTTGTGCTAGTGTCAATTATTGTTGAATTACACCGCCATCATATAAGTGAAATACCCTTAAGCACGGCGTAAAACACCAATCAATCAACCTATCAATTGAGTTGGAAAATTGGTGTGTTCACTATCTGTGCAGAGTATTAGTATGAGCTGTTTCAATCTCTCACAGTATTACTAAATTAACACTGTCCAAAATATCAGTCACATTCACAATGAATCGGAAAGCTTCTGTTAGCCTCTGTAAATTTGTGCTCATGTGACCAGATCACAATTGTCTAGAAGACAATTGTATATTATATATAAGTAGTGTAATTCCCCAAAACAATGACTTCCTTTTGATTCAATATTTCAGCATTTATTATGCCCTTATAAGGAGATAATAGATGATGACATTACAAATGCTGAAACATTAAGTGAAAATGAAGTTATCAAATTTTTAGAATTGCACTACTTGTTTATTAAATTAAACTCTTCAGGGGAACTAATGGTTTCTGCAACATTTGTATCTATATCAAAATTCAGTTTCTAGATTCCAGATAATCAATGGTTTTTTTCTTTACATTTGTAATATTGACAAATTAATGACTATTTCCAGGTTGGCATTGTGGCAGTGAATGTGATTGGCGATCCACTAGACAAACAAAGAAGCTCATTCGACGCTGTAAGTTATACTTATCTTCTCAATCATTTCTTAAAAGTAACAAATATTGTTTCTTGTGAGCGGCTTGTGGACCAGAATATGACTCACATATTGAACAAGTCAGGCTGAAGACAAAGAATCAGGGGTCCGTTTCACAAAGCAATCTTAGCTTACTTAAATGTAAATACCAAGTCAACCTTGGGCCAGTTGCTCTAAAGACTATGGGTAACTAACACCAGATTAAATCGCTAATAGCAGATTAGAGATAGATGGTTAACATGGCGCGACGTCATCTAATAGAGGATTAAATCTAATAGTGGTTTGAGCAACTGGCCCTCGTTCTGAAGACATAGTGTTACCATGACAGTTACCTTCAATGTAAGCTGAGATCACTTTGTGAAACAAGCCCTTGTTCTTTCTGGCATTTTGGCCTGAAGTAAGGGTTAGAGAAAGGACTATTTGATTGGTATTAATCCGCGGGGAGTGGTTGGGGGTAATTTTTCGGATGTCTTGGTGTTCAAGTGGGACAATCCTTTAACTTCATGATTTGTATGTCATATCAGTACAGCAATAAACTTTGAGCAAACAAGCTGTCAGTATGGGTTATGATCTAATGGACCTTTTAAGATAGATGAGGTTAGTTTTAGTGACTTGATTTTGAACATTTTGTGCAAATGGTTTACCTCTATATACTTGTCTACCTGTATGTGCACATCAAATCAACATAGGATCTCTAACTGTATTTTGTTGTTGTTGTTGTTATACAGGATCTGTACAGTGATGGAGAACAGCCCAATACTACTGACAATCTCAATGGGACATACAATAGGTTTGTAAAAACTGTCATCAAACGATAATAAAACCTGCCTCAATGGGGATATTACAAAGTAAAGTAAATCACAAGATGTGGCTCTGGCAATCACGGGGGTGGTTTTTACAAGGTTTCCTCTCGGTTTACCACCTTACTTGGGCAAGGAACAGTGTGAAGTGGACAATCCTTTAAAAGTGCGCCATCACTAAAAATCATGTAACAGTTTTGAACTCCATTCATGATAACATAACGACTGTAATTTACCTTTGTCTTCTTTGTATACCTGTGGTTCAGGTTTGGAACGCAAATATATATCAGTGGGGATAACATTATTTAGGTTTGTGTTCTTCACTCCCAGATTGCCATCAAACTAATTTGTGTTTGTAACCAAAAAAAGCAGTCCGATTGTGGTAAAGTTTTACAAGAAACACAACATTTTACTACTATTGGAGTGTAAATGATACATATAATTGTGGAACCTAGTTTTGAGGACCCTTTTGAGAACAGGGTAGTTTCCTTATGTGTGTCATTGATTTCTGTCAGCATGATCCCTGAAAAAAATATTATCTAAACGATTGAAATTTTACACAAAGGTTTTGCATGAGTGTATATCCCTATCTTCATTTTAGGTATTACAATACCTAGGTCACCATTATCCTGTTTTCTTAGGTTCATGAACTTGAAAGAGCTCAAACATATGAGTTTTACAGAGCCTAAACTAGTTTTGTTGTTTGTTTGTTATCAGGCCTGATTACATCAGCCCTCTCGATGACCTGGCTTTTGACATGTACCAAGATCCAGAGATTGGGCAAATTATAAAGAAGTTAGACAAGAAAAAACAGGAGGCAGTATTGCGTAAGTCCGGAGCTTTTGGGTGTCTAGAATCCCATGAACATCATCGTTAAAAATCCCTTTATGCCATAAGGCCAATTTCATAAACCATATGGGGTTTAAAATACATTTTCAAACATATTCAATTCCAACTGTTTCTTGTAGCCAGCTGGGGGTACCTTGCTTGAGTTTCTTTCACCATTACCAATGTCAGTCAGATTAGTGAGAAAGAAAACAAGTAGGAGGACATTAATTTAAACAACAAGCAAACCTAAATTGTTTCTGCAGAATATCCTACTCTGTCTGATAACTAGTAAATGGTGTATCACCATTATATTAAACCATCTGTATTTAGAAAATGAATTGTAATGCTTGAAGAAAATGTTTTTGTTTGCATATTTTCAGAAGAAAGATATGATTTTGCAAAGCGTTTAAAAGAAGCAATAGCTGGGCTTCAAAAGGTGAGCCGTGTTGCTAAATCTTATAAAAGTATATTCTGAGTTTCCAGGAATATAAATACATGGTTGAGGCTGTTTTGGGATCTGAGAGTTTTCCCCATTCGCACATTGCTCTACTAACAAACAGTGTTTGCAATGACTCAGTATGCATACATTAGTCTACCAAACCACTTTTGGCCTTCAGTGTGACCCACATGGGCTGACTGTGAAACTCAGGTATATTAGCAAACTTAGCTCATGAATGCAGAGACTGTAGGGTGCTTTTCAGTTTTCTTTAAAGCAAAGTTAAATACCCTTAAGAACAATGTTTAACACCATACAAACAAACGGCCACATTCTGTATGGCACATTGTACTAAATAAATGTCGGGTATATGATTGTGTAGCAGATTATAGTATTATTGTATTCACTCCTGTACACTCATGAGATCACATTGGAATACACCGCGGTCACATAAGCAAAATACCCTTAAACACGACGTAAAACACCAATCATCATCATAAACATGATATAAACAGGAGAATATGATATGAACAGGAGAATATGATATAATGACCAAAGCTGATAACTACATAGTATTGTTGTTGTTGTTGTATTAGGTAGGAGAAAAGCTGGGTAAGATGGAGATAGAGAAACGACAGGCTGTGGAAAATGAAGACTATGATAAAGCTAAACTGAAGAAAGTTCAGATGGATGAATACAGACTGATGGTTTACCAAGAACTTCAAATAGATTCTTTGTTAGAAGCCTCTGGGGTGAGCTGATAACTTAATTACCAAACCGGTCAGGGGAATTTCAAATAGATTCTTTGTTAGAAGTCTCTGGGGTGAGCTGATAACTTAATTACCAAACCAGTCAGGGGAATTTCAAATAGATTCTTTGTTAGAAGTCTCTGGGGTGAGCTAATAACCTAATTACCAAACCGGTCAGGGGAATTTTTATCCTCTTTTTATGTCTTATAATGACTAGTGTTTTTCAATTCTTATAAGAGTTTCTGTTTTCCTTCCCTTTAAGATTCTTTGAGCTTTTAAAGGGATCTGTTAGAACTGTTAGTGCAAGTTAAATAACCTATCTTCACCCAAAGATTAATGTTGTCTAACATCTTAAATTGCCTCGTCGATCTTTATGGATTTATGGCTATAAATGAGTAGTGATGTTTTTGTAGAGATATTGACTGATCTTTCTTGAATTCCAGTCACGCCATCCAAAGCCAGTGGATGTAAGCAGCCCGCGTCAACCTACGCCACCACGCCTCATGGAGATACACTCCTCCCCTCCTTCACAACATTCCACACCAAGGATGCCTTATGACGAGAGGCCCCTCCCAGCACTCAAAAAGTATGTTTTGTAAAATGTGTGTTGATTCTTTCAGGAGCATTCAGAGGCAGTAGATAGTATCACTCTTAAACAATGTTATTCATGTTGATCTGACATTCTTATAATTTGGATATTCCTTGTAATGTGTGAAAAGAATTTCCCAGGATGAGCTCTTGCTTCCGATAGCTCACGTCCTCTGGCTATGGCCAGTTTTTTTAAGAGTAGCAATGCTGTCTTTACTTAGCACTGGAGGAAAATTAACTTTCTAACATTATGGAAAGGCTTCACATCTTGGTTGTGCTAGTGTCAATTATTGTTTGAATACACCGCCGTTGTATAATTGAAATACCTTTAACCCATTGAACACTGAAGCCCTGTAGCGACGGAGGCATATATCCTGGCTTCCTGGGGAAAAATGGTGAAAAAACATATTTTCGTCTGTTATCACATTTTATATCCTTATAACCATTTATGTAACACTGTTTATAATATTGAATCATTAGTAAATTGTTAAACATGACCCTATCTTGTTGTTTTTTCAATTTATCTCCAATATTTGGCTTTATGATGCCAACCGTACCAACAATTACTGGTCGGACTGCCAATACACAAGATTCCTCGACAATAACTACACCAATAAACTGTTTTGCTTCATTTTGACATGTCTTTGATTAATAGAATTTTTAAGCCTGACATTCTCAGCTTGACGATTTGTCTCATTAACGAATAAATTCCAAACATTTTCAGTCCAAAATAAATGAAAATAATCAAGTGTTTTACTCTCATTTGTTATGGAAGTTGGTATATTTCTAGGGCCTGGTGGGGTATTCGGTGTAAACTGCCTCTCAGTAAAACATGTAGTGTCCCTAGTCCAGTTTTATCTGTTGACTGTTGACATACAGCAGCAGGCCTGCCACACCCCCTGCCCCCAAGCCCCCTTCCGCGACTTACTTGTGTACCACCAGAAATATTCCCAGTACGATGTACAACATCACTTTCACTCAACTCGCCAGATATAGCTGCTTCCGAGTCACTCATGTCCCACGAAAAATCGCTATCGTGGCCGTAATCATCACCTTGAATGCTTTATCCATCAGAACAATTAACTTGTCCTAACACCTCCGCCGCTGTGATGGGTTCTTCTAGCCATTTTCACTATTATCAGCTAATTATTTTACGCGAAATACTTTCAAATTGAAAGCAAAAACATTGTCCTACAAACCATTAAGCACGTTGGTAACTTCTGTGAACTTTTGGTTTCTTTCACCCATTGAGTTGGCTGCGAGTGAAATAACCTTAAGAATATAGCGTTAAACCCTAATTAAAGACACAAACAATCTGGGACATGACAATCTAAATTTCCATCGGACATGAGCACAAATGAAGCGGAATTTGATCAAACTCTCCCCAATAATGTATCTTTGCACTGTTACTAACAATGTCATATCATATACATGCCATCTCCATACTTCATGGCTTCCTAGCGGGTGGTTGGAGGGAGCTTTATGTTGCCCTGGGGCTCTCAGAGCTAAAGGGGAATAGGAAGCCGATCTGTTTTGTGGTGTATGTATTGTGTCCGTTTATTGTCCTGTATTTTCCCGTCGTTTCCTTGTTTGTTGCCAGTGGTGTCGAGGGTTGGCACGTCGTCATATAAGTGAAATACCCTTGAGTACGACATTAAACCCCAATCAAACAAACAAACAAACAAACAAATCATGGCTTCCTATGTCTATGTTTCAAGGGAAGTTTGTTCCCCACCCCCTACTCCTGCATACTCGCCCAAAAGACGACATCGAATTAGGCAAAATCTCTGGGATAAAAATGGTGATGAAATTAAAAACAAAAAAGCGAATACTATTAGGGCAGTATTAATGTAATGTCTAGCCGATTACAAATCCATTCACCGTTAGCATAAAGAAACACTTATAAGAAAATTTGTTACAACTGAGCAAGGCCCATGGCTTAGTGGTTAGCAAGTGCCCTTACTAGTCCTACTTCGATGTATGTTCACTGGATCGAGTCTGCCTGTCAACCATCAGGTATTAGGCAAGTAACAGTGTGAAGCGAACAAAAAACATTTAATTATTGGTCAGCGCATTTCTATTTATTTTCCTGGCCAGTTTGATTGTATTTTCCGCTGTAGAGATTGAGCTTGTAGAATTCCCAGGTCACATGAGTCTATGTCATGCTGAGCGATTACCAGGATTTGTTGTTGTATGGGAGTGGCAGTGATTAGCGAATCACTAGGTGGTTAATAGCCATTGCGTTTGATACTTGCCTCCAACTGGATTCAGTTGAATATAACATGAAATACTTTCAGACGAAATTATCTGTGTCTTACGGTACCCTTATGTATGACCTTAAACGCCAACAAACAATCCAACTGAGCCATCGGTGTGTTAAACAGTCAATGCTAAACCACTAAACAACATCTCCATTGTCACATATGTCACTAAGTTCATAGACAATAAACCACTGAACTTCTTCCATGTGTTTCATTTATAACATTGATCAGTAGAATTGACCTGTGCTTATTCCATGCATTTGATCCCATGCTTTGCTCTTTTTCCCAACAACCCAGTAAAGAGCACCCTAAAGATCCCACTCCTCCTCCGACGACAATAATCTCCTCTGAAGAACTCTCTCCTTCTGCGTAAGTATTCTACCCTGACTTCTACCCTCTTTACTAACTTGCTAATTTGATTGTGCTATCTAAATCATATTGGGGATAGCATTTTGCTGTGTGTTTGTTACCACTAACTCTGAGGTTTGTTTCCTATTCTTAACAGACATAAAGTTAAATTATCTTAAGTACGTCATAAATCACTAATCAAACAAAGAACTTTTTCTTATGTGTTCAGCGTCAAATGAGTGAGGACTGGTTGGATTACTCACAGGTTTGGTTTCCTCAAGTTGGTTTCTTCTGGGGTTTTTACTGTCTTCAGGCGGGTGGTTGGAGGGAGCTTCATGTTGCCCTGGTGCTCTCAGAGCTAAAGGGGAACAGGAAGCCGATCTGTT
>JAQQZZ010144800.1:0-12924 GCA_030265115.1 Mopalia vespertina | reverse complement strand
TCAAGGGTATTTCACTTATATGACGACGGATTGTCCACTTCACACTGCTCCTTGCCTTATTACGGTGGAAAACCGGGGGAAAACCTCGTAAAAACCACCCCCGCGATTGCCGGAGCCACATAATGTGACTCACTCATATACCGTGATGGCCGACAGACGGACTCGATCCCGTGAACGGTCAATTGAAGTAGATTTGGTAAGCACACACACCCAAACCACGGCCGCAGGCCCATGAAGTGTTGGTGCTGACCAAAAGCCACAATGTTGTGGCATACTTCTAGTTAATAGACTTCCGATATCATACAATTGTTTTAGGACACGATAGTAGTTGATTAGTCGGGTATCTTCATAAGTAGGGCAGAACCAGAAAAGCACCGTGATGACGAAACAGCCTCGATCGTTTGTAGCGTGGGTTAGTTGGATTATAGGAGATGCAGATAGATACCGATATGTAATCTGACCTACATTGTAATTAGATTACACTATCATGCCATTTTCTCTTATTAACAAAACCTCGTAAATAAAAATGAACAGCGTCACATTAAAATGGAAATAAGCCACGAATGCTGCGTTGGGTTTTTATTTACATCCTAACTGTTCTTGATAGGTCTTGATATTAAATTCTTGCCATGCTTTTTTGACATAGTGACCTGTAGTGACACCGTTTATATGTTGTGTCTCTATCCAAAGTTGTCCAGACCAGTAACGAGCATGCCAACAGACCAATAGTCTCCTACTGTTTATCTAGATCCACATTCTGCAGTCTGTTTGCGATTAGAATATTCCCAGGCTACTGTGTACACATTTACATACAACTTTTTTCAGTAACTGGATTTCGTTCTCTTGCTTTTGAATGAAGCCACTAAAATGGAGAACCCAAATGCTTTGATCAATTTTGATGAACTTTTAGAGCATCTTGGTCAATTTGGGAGATACCAGAAGAATATTTATTTGTTGATGTGCATTCAAGTTTTACCAGGAGCATTTCACACATTTATTGTTGTATTTTCTGGAGCTATTCCCAACTTTAGGTAAGTTTTTATCAATTAAAAAGTATAGATTTTGAAAATGAACCCACTTCCGCTTCTTTGCAGTTAATGCACAGAAAATATGTAACACAACGATTAAATTATTTTAAGCCTTTGACATGAAAGATGTTTTACGTAAATCCCGGTTTAACCAATTACACCCTTACGCCCCCCCCTCCCCCTCCGTACACTCATGTTGGTGGAAGTTGTCACATGTTTGAAAAGGTATTCATGACTGGATATAACGTTTTACCACTGAGAAATAGCAGGAAGGTTGTATTGCCGTAATGACACTTTTCCGATGTTTTGGGACTTTTCGAAATTGTCTGATGATGGTTTTGACAACGTTTTTTTTTTTTTTTCCAGATGTGCGATTCCCGGCTTGCAAAATGACACTTTTCAGCTACAGGATGAATCTCATCGATCTTTGGTCAATCAGTACATCCCTAGGGCAAAAAGCACATCCAGCAAGGAGTACGAATCATGTTCGATATTTTCAAATGTATACAACGCCACATCTGGTAACTGGTCAGATATGAACAATTCGTCTTCCGCGGAAGAGTGTTACGATTGGGTGTTTGATCATTCGACATTTACTTCCACAGTTACCGAAGAGGTATGTAATGAAGCACGATCTGTGCTATCATATGTAATGAACCACGATCTGCGCTATTATATGTAATTAAGCTCTCTTTATCCAAAGATGTTATTAAACAAATAAATGGTCCTTATTAACGTATATACAAACTATTGAAATCTTTTCGAGATTTTACATACAGTGGAAGCGTATCTTAAGAAATTCACATCTCCATTCACTTAAGATCATATACAAACCCAAACAAGTGACGACCGAAATATAATAACAGAAAGCCAAGTTTGAATTAAAATGTTTATTAGTAATTAGTATAAAAGGAAGGCAATCATTCCTGCCTTTAGAATACACCTAGCATTAATTGACAAATAATGAGCGCATATATAACCTATATCATAGTAGTGTTAAGTCGTTCTAACAGTTCATGTTTTAAACAAACAATTAAATTTGTACTTAGCTCAAATCTCGATGTCTGTCCTTTTCAGTCTATCCCCAATTTAGAAACCTTGTCAGAAAAACCATAGCTATCTCCATAGCTCACAATAGATTTCTCTTCTATCTCCTCTCGTGTTCTATATGGAAACTTTCAGAAAATACTGAAATTCACTTCATTACATTTGGTACATGCCTAACAAATATCAATAATCGTTGGAACCATTCTTGCCAAATTAGAGCGATAGCGGTAGTCACTTTTCGCTTATAGCAGTCACAAACGAAGTATAAAACATTAAAATCTGACCGGTAAGATCCTATATACAGAGATGGAAATGAAGCTTTCCGTAGCTTTCTGTAGTGTACCTACTTAAAATTGAATCATAATAAACTACGAACAATGCCCAAACTATAAACAACAGGGGTGTTCTGAACATTTAGATCACAACAATGGTATTTAACTCAGTTAAAGTATTTATGATGTTTAGGACACAATTTTGGTTCCATTGATTTTTCCCCCGTAATTTACAGTAATTTACCCCGAGATTTTATTTCTTGAACCAGACTGGCGTCCAAACAATGTTTTAAAGTCAGCCGAGGGAAGGATAAACAGATGACGCCTATATAAAGCCCTCTTCCAAAAACTTACATACAATTGCAATTATGAACAAAATGGTAGCTGCGACAAAATGAAACAACAGACCGCGACAATTACAAAAGCAAATAAATGTACGTAGCACTGATGACACAAATTTATAGATATTCATATAAATAATGACAATATGAAACTGTGCAAGGTTACTTTGTGATGCTTTTGATGTAGAATTTCTAAGAAATATATATTTCTAAAAGCGATCACACTGGCACAGGGATGTAGATTAGTTAAAATCTATGAATCATCTTATGTTCTAGATAAATATATATGATATAATGACAACCAAACTGCACGTGTTATATACGCTGATGTTATACATCGCTTTTCTGCACAACATATGGTTTTGAGATTTGCTGGGACTGTTATCACCGCATGAGAGCAGCTCACAATACAAAAACTCTATTTAGTGTAGTCTTTCAGAAATAGCTTTTTATGATTTACAAACAATGGGCAATCAAGAAATATGGCTTTCATCTTCACAAAAACGACCACAGATGCATGTATGTACCTTTCAATCTCTTGTGAGCCTCAAGGATGATCCCTTTAGAAATGATACCTTTTGTCGTTGGAGCTTTGCAAGATTTAAATTTGGTTGATTTCCACGCATGCGCACAAAACATCCGGCGGGTAACATTACACGTTTTCGTGTAATATTATTGCTTCCATTCACCTCCGAGATAACTGTACCGGTACAAAAATTGTCAAAGGATGGTCCGACATGGGTGGCCGTAGGCCTCCGAAATCGAAATATTCATGCGGCGGCCGCAGAAGATATGCGGTGACCTCAAGTTCACCCTATAGGAGGTAACCTATCTTTTATAGGCCGTTGGGGTTGGTGTGGGATTAAAGGGCAAAGGTTAAACTTTCTTCATTTTTAGGTTTGCCGTAGCAATTAATTAGGCCGTAGCCGTGCCGTAGAGCGGTCCACGGGCGTACGTGGCCTTGCGTTTGCCGTGCGGCTGACATAGGATCATATGAACAACAATTGACTTTTGCTGACCCTAACAAAATTGTGGCGGCCACATGAATTCCACGGGCGCCCTAGGGAAGCCTTAAGGCCGCACCACGGTACCCGTGTGCTGAACTTGCCGTATGTGGCACATCCTAACGACAACGCAAGGCCTACACACGGTTCCCGTCCGCACGCCATCATTCCAGCCTCCGTAGTAGTCTGGCTGCACGATCGCCGTACGATCAAAATTTGTCAAAAACCTTCGGCCGCCAAAATGACCTCTAGCTACAGCGACCTTGCGTCATCACTTCCAGGACCGTACGGCAGCCAGTCTCCACAACTTCAAAATACATCGTGTATCCTAAAATATGTGACTGCTACAGTATGTGACCGCGGGAATGCTTCGGTGGCCCTATAATTGTTATTGGTCGTACATATTTTAGACCCTACGGCTGCCATGGCAAATGTGACTAAGGCATTCGAGTCTGCGTCACTGTGTTATATCTAAATCGGCTTTTTAGTTGGTTGCTGATATACACCCGCCTTCAATCGGTTTGAAATTGTAGGGAGGTGTAATTGGAAAGCTTGTAAGAAGTTGGGCCGTGTAAATGGCTGGCTTGTTTAATCAAGTAGTTGGGCCGTGTAAATGGCTTGCTTGTATCGCCAAGTAGATGGGCCGTATCAATGGCTTGCTTGTATCACCAAGTAGTTGGGCTGTGTAAATGGCTTGCTTGTATCGCCAAGTAGATGGGCCGTGTCAATGGCTTGCTTGTATCACCAAGTAGTTGGGCTGTGTAAATGGCTGGCTTATATCATCAAATAATTGGGCCGTGTAAATGTCTTGCGTGTATCACCAAGTAGTTGGGCCATGTACATGGCTGACTTATAGCATGAAGTAGTTGGACCGTGTAAATGATTTGCTTGTATCATCAAGTAGTTGGACCGTGTAAATGGCTTGTTTGTATCATCAAGTCGTTGGGCCGTGTAAATGGTTTACGTATATCACCAAGTCGTTGGGCCGTGTAAATGGTTACGTATATCACCAAGTCGTTGGGCCGTGTAAATGGCTGGCTTGCATCTCCAAGACAATTCGTTGTACAGTTTTACCAAACATTGGACTCGGAAGAGAATAGTGACCTAATTAGTGCCTTTTGATTCCAGAATTGACGGAAAAAAAGAAACAAGAAAGAGAAGTAGTAATGATTCGATCAGAAAGCTTTCAGTGGGAAAAAATGCGCACGTCACATTTGCCCCGGCGGCCGTGGAGTCTAAAATATCTACTGCCAATAGCAAGTATTGGGCCGGCGTACCATTCCCACGGTCACATACTGTTGCCGTCACATATGTAAGGGCTACCAAACAGCGTATTTTGAGTTTGTGGACACATAAAACTTGCGGCTGCCGTACGGCATGGCAACGGCGTTTCTGGTTGCTACGGCGAACCTAGAAACAAAATAGTTGTAACTCCGCGCTATAATTCCACGCCAACCCCTACTGCCTTAAACAGATAGGGATTCGACCTAGGATAACCCTGAGGCCACCGTAGATATATTTCGATTTCGCGTTCCTACGGCCGTTGTATCTTAGCAGTAATGTAAATGTGACCTGGCATAACCAACAAACAAAACTGAGGCTTCCTACCCATACCCATGTAGACAAATCAAACTTATTTATTCTCTCAGTAGCAACAAAAACCACATAAAACCCCCCAACAAAAAACATTTCCTTGGCAAGACGTCAGCTGTATATTAACTACTCGCACAGCCCTACAGTCTCAACACAGATTAAACCAAACTTAACTTAGAGTCAAATACTCGACAAAAACAGTCTTAGATAATGATTTGGATTCTTTTATTCAGAATGATCTAACTGGATCGTAGCCAACCGGTGAAGCAATGACATTAGCGGCCCTAAGTCTGAGCACATTTGCTGATGGCCAAAGATTGAGAGTGACCTCCCTTAGCGCAGATCTTGGCAATTTTGTATTTTTTGACATAGCCTCAGTTTGCTCGGGAAAGAAAATATTGATATTTGTGAAGCACTCAACACTCTTGCAATAAGACAGAGTATAAAAAGCAATAAATGTACTAAAGAAAATACGACCCCAGATACGATTCCTGTCCGGAAATAAAATATATACTATTTAACGCTTTTTCAGATGGGACTTGTATGCGGAAATCTGGTTAAAAGGGCACACCTTCCGATGTTCTATATCTTAGGGGCTATGTTTGGGTCTATATCTATTGGAGCACTATCAGACAGGTAGGATATCTCAGCCTCAGTCCTTATCTTTCGTTGGTTTTGCCATCATTGAGGGAAGATCTTAACCAAATTTCGTCTACGTTTTCCGCCAAACACCAAACATCGCTGCCATAGCAACGGAATGTTGAATCAAAGTGTATCTAACAACTAGACAATAAAAAACATTTACTGCGTGAAGGCAGGGTCAATCCTAGTTGGGTACAATGCCTTGTTGAAAGTCCCTATGTATTGCCAATAAAATGAGCGAACGTGTTGTTTTGCTTATAGACAAAACAGTGATATACCGAACACATTTGCTAGTCATGAAGATTTCATTTTTGCTTTATTCATCAAATTTTATATAAAACAAACATTGATTATGTCCCACAAAAACGATAAATACCATTTTATTGGTCTTTTTAATCCTGTGACAATTCATTAATGTGTTTTGTTTTTGTTTTTGGATCTGATTTTATCATACCATCCAAATTCCAAGAAGTTTAATGTCGAATGCTGCCATTTAATACTCTTGACTCTTTTGGTACTGTGTTTGTTTCTGTTGACACATCCTGGATAAGTGTAAGTACAATAATTTATTGTATAAAGTATTTTAATTTAACAGTCACATGGAGTATTCAATAAATTTTATATTTGCCTAGGTTTGGACGTAAGAAGTTGCTGTATATAGCAATAATCAGTCAGCTTGTGGTTGGCAACGTGGCAGTCTGGGTGACCAGTTTTACAGCATTGGCTCTATGTCGCTTTATTCTGGGTATATCTGGAGTCGGTTGTTTCCTGACTGCATTTTCTATAGGTGGGTGTGTGATTTATATGTTAGATTGAAACATCGCACAGTCTAATATTTGTACAGTTCTATTACCGAGCAGATTCGGACATATGTCGATGCTATTCCGGAAGGGTTGACAACTGAATGTGACAATTAAGCCTATCACATACTCTATATTGAATTTCATGAAAGGTTTAAAAGACAAAGCCATCAAATATATTTATTTTTAAACCTATTACAAAATGATATATTTATGAGATTTTTCATATATTCATCTAGCGTATAAGGCGAACACAATAAAGCACACTAAACCCTTTATCTCGTGAATGGGTTTCTGTTGCAGCTGTTTTTCTCTAACAGGTTAAACAATTTGAAAGTAATGCATACCGCTTCAATGTCAATTCAATTGTCGTGTAGATTTATTACACTTGAAGCTGCTAACGTATTCATTGGGGAACACAACCTAATATAGTCACCCAGAGTTGGCAGCTAATCAATTTACATAGTTTTGCTTGTGTTTCTTAGGAATGGAATTGGTAGCACCTTCAAAGAGAGTGTGGACAGGTGTCGTTATTGAGATCGTTTTCACACTCGGGGAGATGTTATTAGCTGGTATTGCATATCTTATCCGTGACTGGAGATATCTTCAGTTGGCCATATCTTTACCATCTCTGCTTTTCTTGCCATATTGGTGGTATTTATACGGCTTTCATTTTCATTTGTTAATACAGTTACCTACGTGAATTTTGGAGTGCAAATCAGTTTTCTTAGCTCAGTGCAGAGAAATAGAGACGAGTAGTAAAGAAAGTTGTTTCGAATTCTCTCAGTATTTAGATAACCTTCAGGATTCAAATCACTAAAAAGATATAATGTTGAGTAATTATCATATTTTTGTTATGTTACGGTTGTTTAAAAATTTCCAAACTATATAACATCGGTAGATAGATTAATCTCCCTGAAATTAGCCCAAGATGGCATTTACAAGGTCTATATGCAGATCATTTGATCCCTGCTATTTGTTACTCCTGGCAGAACAATAAGTTTTATTCAATTTCATGCGTCGATATTGTATTCCTTACCGCAGCATTTATACGGCTTGTAAAGTACAATGGCCCTGATAGCCAAAGACCCCCCTTTTGCTCCCCGAAGGAAGCATAAAATTGTTCTGCATTGATGAAAATATATTTTTAGTGCATTGTTTTTGTGTGTTTAAAGTTTCTCTCATGGGCTCCATATTACAGGATAATTCCAGAATCTCCACGATGGCTTCTCACAAAGGGTAAAATAAGGGAGGCAGAGGCTGTCATACGGAAAGCTGCTGTCGTTAACAAGGTCCAACTGCCGCCCAACTTATTTGAAGGGAGGCTATGTGTTGATGAAATCCCAAAATCTAACTTATGGCTCCTGTTTTCGAATAGAATCCTCGTGTTTAGATCAAGTGTTCTATTTCTCAACTGGTAAATATTTTATATAACTTGGACTAATGTATCCAACAGGCGCCAGGACTGACTAGTTGTAAACGTATTTACTTCCAACAAAAAGCTGAAGAATTATCTCTATTTTAAGTTTCTTATCTCATCTCTAGTGTTCTTGAAAATTCTGAAATTGTTCATAATATTATTCGTTCGACCCTACTCATGGTGCTTTTAACTTCAAAATCTGTTTTTCTTTTCTCTTTGTTGTTCTAGATTTATTTGACTTGGCATCGGTTTAGAATATTTTATATTTAACACTAAACACACCCTTTGTTGAAAAGTAGATGAGAGCAGTCAAATGCTGATTTAAAGCAACATGTATTGTTCTGATTGTAGGTGTGTTGTTAGTTTAGTTTATTACGGATTAACATTAAACAGTGGTTATCTGTACGGCGACCTTCATTTGAACTTCTTTTTCTCTGTGGTAACGGAGTGTATTTCCTACTGCATGTGTATTCCTTTGCTGGATCGCCTTGGTAGAAGAACTCTTCACTGTTCTGCCATGTTGATAAGTGGAGTCGCCTGTTGTTCAACCATACTAACAGTATTCTATCTACCTCAAGGTACTAAGAATTTCCTAATATCACATAAATCTTTGACCGTAATTTTTTACACTGCAAGACAGGCAGCTCGAACTGCCATTTTGCTCCGTAAAAAACGTCTCTGGGATATATACCGTTTGATCTGTTGATTGAACATAAACGTGAGTGTATCTGGTCCAATATTTCACTGTGGATTAGCTTTATCCCGTGTGTACGGCGAATAACTGTGCAATATACTTACATCCGCCGAATAAAAGACGATAAAGCCTTCCACTACAGGTCTAGTTGCCATCCTAGAAATTTTGTGATAACAACAAAACGACTGCCATTATCAATGTGTTGGAATGCCGGACAGAAACCTTATACAAACCAACCGGACAGAAACCTTATAAAAAACCAACCGGACAGAAACCTTATACAAACCAAAAATTCCCCGATTCGTAGATGAACGTCTTCGGTATCCATGGGAAGAGTGATGACTCAAAACGACTTCATATCGTTGTTAGTCGATTTGTTTCTATATTCATGTTTTAGTCTTTATTGAATTTTAGTCTATTATTATATTGTCCGTTCAGGATTCGTTGCATCGTTCTGCAACCGAGAGTTCTGTAACGTTAAGTTCTCGAAATAGTGCCATTGTAACCAGTATGGTATGGTATGCTATGCTATAGAACATTAAGTTAAGTTAGTAGACCAGCGTCAGTCCCTAAGCAATAATTTATTATTACAGATCACCAATGGGTTACAACCGCCCTGGCTATGGTGGGAAAACTAGGCGCTTCAGCAGCATTCGCAGTCGTCTTCATATATTCTTCAGAGATTTTTCCTACCGTTGTTCGTAGTGGGGGAGTTGGCCTGGGATCGATGTTTGCAAGGATCGGGGCTATGGCTGCCCCTTACATTGCAGATCTGGTGCGTATACTAAATACTAATTATTAAATGTGGGGCGGCATTAGAGTTTAATTTAATAAAATATTATATTCTACAAAGCTTAAGTTTGACTCTGGGCATTTGAATGTACATATGCATACAGATTCAGAGTATATATCATCACCGTTGGTTATTCTGATGGTTAGATTCGTCGTAAAAACCTTTGGAAATTTCAACCTATCCAAGGTATTCCGGACGATTTATATAACAACAAAGATGCTGATCTACCTCATGCCAGGTCGGCTAATACAGAGAAAAGATAGACTCACTAAGACTTCAACTTCTCGAGACAAGGTGTGTCCTGACGTAAAACTCTATTCCACACCTTGCCGAACTTTGGCCATATTTGTAGTCAAACGAGGAAGAGTTATCCCTCATAGTTCGAGTAATCGGCAATGTGCAGCAGCCTGTAACCATGTTGCCGTATATTACTCTGCAATAGGTCCGAACATTGAAATACATTAAATCCCATTAAAAACAAAGTACGGAAAAATTTCATCACGGTGCTGTAACATACAACCAAGAAGATGCATAATTAGGGCCAGTGATTGAAAAGAATATTGTCTTTCTCTGCTGTTTGCCATTATATTTCTGCAGAGGCGTTACATTGTTTGAAAAGTGGCTGATGTATTTGATTGGTCTCTTCATTTTTTTGCAATTTGCTTTGATCTTTGTCTGACTGCCGCAACAGGGTAAGTGTGGCAAGGCATATGACAGAACTTCGTGGAGACATCAGACTTGCCTAGGGAAGATGGGTTAGATGATGACCATGTTATATGCGTGAAATAACCTTGACACAACATTAAGCACTTAACAATCAGAGTTGAATGAAAGGAATCAATTTCAATAATCAATAATGACGACCACATATCAGTTGCCAGTGCACTACATTGACGAACTAAGCTCAATGGGAGCCTGGAAATGTTGACAATGGAGATATTTTTATCTTCAACATTGGGTCCTTGTGATAGTGCACCTTCACGCGTCACACAATTTTGTCCAGTGTGATGCTTCAAGAAAGGCCACAAATCATGCCCGTTTTGCTGTCTAAGGACAACCTGCAGCACCACTTGTTTGAGATTTTATGTCTCCCATTCATGTCTGCCAATCTAATAGATGGTATGTTTTTGCCCTGATATTCTCTAAGCACCACAAAGCTGCTCTATTGGTGTCTTGTGATAGTCATGTCTTCAAATTTTGTTATTATCACAAACATGGGTTGTTATCTTTCATCCAGGGGTCTACAGGTGATTATATCCATCGATATATATAAGAGTGAGTCACATGATGTGATCACAGGGGTGGTTTTTATAAAGTTACCTGTCCGTTTTCCACCATATGACATTGAAGCAATGAACAGCGTGAAATGGTCAATCTGTCATCATATATGTGAAATACGTTGAGTATGGCGTTAAACCCCAATCAATCAAACAAACAAACCACATACATACAAGTATATGGTGATAAAAATGTTTTCAGGGATTGCGGTAGGGAGGAGAGAGGAAGTAACATACAAGGCTTCTACTCATTTTTCATCACACAAGCTGCAGTAGGAAGTTGTCATTTGACATGTTTAAGTGAAACACACATATGCTTGACATTTAACAACATGGAAATGAACAAATCTAAAGAGTGGTCAGAAAACTTTTAGAGAGTGCACTCTAGATTGATTCTCATTAACATATTTATATTAAAATTTATTCCAGCTTGACCAAATCAAACAAAACTGCTGCTTGATTGGGTTGAATTATTCAAATACATTGTCAAATTACATTGAATGTAGACTGTCTCTGTCTTTAGATAGTCGACTCAGCCCTGGCAAAGGGTAGTATGTTACAAACAGAGTTTAACTGCCTTCACTTAGCACTGTAGGAATATAAAATTTGCAACGGTGAAAATCATTATATTTTAATGAAGGAGTGCAGTGTCTTCATGAACATTCAACTTTACATATAGACGTGAGCTAGGCTTAACCACCAATCAATCAGACTGCTCTCTTATGAAATTATTCCCCAGGTGAACTTGTTAAGTGATCACATCTGTCGTTCATGTGCTTCAGTGACATGTGGGATGAGGGAGCTCTATGTTGCCCCAGTCCTGCATCAGATGAGGGGCAACATAAAACTGAATCATAGCTCCAAACACTATTTATAGGCTCACTAGTTGACTTCGTTGTACATTACCAGTGCTTCTCACATCAGTGTATCTTGCATATGTTTGTTTGAAGTGGATTTGAAATGGTTGACTGGGGTTAAGTTATATAAGTGGAATAACTTAAAGCATGCCTTTAAATCCAGTCAACTCCCAATCAGACCATCATTTTGACCTAAATATTGACTTACAACTGTTTGTTGAAGGAATATAGAATAGAGCTCTGTATATTGTGTGTTCATGTGTGAATCCACCTTGATATTAAATTTATTACTAAGTGACAATTTGTTCTGTTTCTTTGCAGGCTTTGGGCTGTATGTTGTATAAATTATGTTTTTTTACCCTGCCATTTGGAGAAAGTACCTTAGCAATACAAAGCGGCAATTTTACAATTCCTGACAATTCAAAATTTTCCAGGGAACTTCATATGCTGATAGGTACGTGTAATATAATGTTCATTTCAGAGATGCACCACAATCATGTGAAATATCTTTAAGTGCATTGTTTAACACTTTAAGTTTGTCAAGCTATTCTGTAGGTAATGCGGGCCCACGGCTGTGGCTTAGTGGTACATGTAGCTTGTGCGCTTACTTATCCTACTTAATAGTTCATGGGATCGAGTCCATCTGCCGACTCTGGTATATCAGTGAGTCACATGATGTGGCTCGGGCAATCGCAAGGTGGTTTTTACGAGGTTTCCTCCTAGTTTTCCACTGTATTTAAGCAAGGAACAGTTTAAAGTGGACAATCCGTCATCATATAAGTTAAATAACCTTGAGTATGACGTTAAACCCTAATCAAACAAGCAAACAAACCCATTGGACTCACATGCCATCACATGAGCAATATACATGTAACTTAAAGTCTGGGGTTAGACATAACAAAACCTATACTATCATGGATTTATTTCTAATCCTATTAATTCATGTATTCTTTTGAAGTTCCGTTTATTTTACCCTTTTTCTGAAGGCCTTGTCGTTAAAATAAAAAATCACAAAACCTTTAATTGTGAAATCTTTTGCATGGTTGGCAAATTATTCTTCCTCTACTGCTAGGCCCGCAGCCGTGGCTTAGTGGTTAGCGAGTGCGCTTTCTGAGCCTACTTCGATGTACCGTTCACAGGATCAAGTCCGTCTGTC
>JAQQZZ010144789.1:0-12924 GCA_030265115.1 Mopalia vespertina | reverse complement strand
GATATCACTACATGTAGACATTCAAAATGGCACTAGGTTTATGACCAAGCGGGCTGTACGTAAGGCATGGAGGTAAGTCTGCTTCCGGTTTTAATCAAATGGCTCGTCTCTGCTAGCTCAGCCACGACTTTCTTTAAGGACTCCAGCATGGATCCGTTTTCGTCGATTATGCATATGTTTTCGAACGGAAAAACACCTATAATCAAACAGTTGTTCTGAATAGAGTGTGTTAGGCAAATCTTACCTTCTTCTGTTGTCTATCGAAGGTATAATCCACTAAATCTGGTTCACAAGCGGCAATATTGCCAAAATCGATTTTTAAAAAGTGATCCGGAAGCAGTCTGACGCTCGAGCGGAAAATGTACGAGGCAACCTAAAACACCAATGATATTTATATATACTCGCCTTGATCATTTAAACGGCAAACTGAAATGCTTGACGCGACGGGGAAACCCCTTGAAAAAAATAATATATTTGAAAACATGGCGGACAAAAACGTGTTTTATTGGCCAAGCTTTCAGTAATTTGTGGATAACATACGCTTAAAAGGATTGACAAAGGTAAGAAACTCTACATTGGCTATTTGGGCTAGTCGGATTTATTTTCTTAACGCTGAATCCGTGGGGAAAAAAGTATTTCGCGGATGATGATTCGCCGAAAAACGAGAATCTGAAAGAGAAAGGGCATCTTGCGGTATCGTCAGTATAGCATGTGCTATTTAATGACGGTACCTTGAATTAGTCTCGGTTTGATTCGGTGTTTACCGTAGCATCATGTATACTGGGTTTTTACTCGTCAGTTGGGATGGTAACCTTTCATGAACCCCAGAAAGCCTGACGTAGTTAAACACAAGTTGTGCAGCGTTTGGGTTAGATCATAATATTAGGGACAAACAAAAGACGGGGAGTTTTTATTTTGATCTGATTTTGATTAGGCTGCATCTTGTCCAAAAGTAATGTCCTCTGAGCTCGGGATATGAAACTCGTTGTACGCGAACGATTATTAAGTATGTGGTGGTCAACTATTGAGGCCGATTGCGACCATATATTTTATGCTCGCCTTTAGCGGGGGACGAGAACATCCCCAAACCGCTGTAGTCTAGACTTTCTCGCCTCCACCAAGGTCGCAAAACGGAATGTCGAGATTCCACTATTAGTCATCTCGTCATTCTCGTGTTTAGAGGGGTCGAAAAAGTCTTTCTCAAGGTGGCGAGGCAAAAAAAAATGTTTGATAAAATCCCGTTAATTTGTGTTTGGCGACCTTCTCGTCCCTGATGGGAAAGACGCTTATGGAAACGACATTTTCGCCTTTAGCGGGGACAAGAATGTTGCTAACGTTAGCGTCTTATGTAACACGACAACTTACATGTAGTTTGCCCCATACATACTGATTTATTAAAAGGATGTCTGATAGATGTGGGAATATCTCGCATGCCAAGAAAAACCCCCGAGAAGGAAAAATTCATTGTTGTATACTCCGCCAGAGTTTAAACTGCTTCGACTCGCTCCGATCTGTCAACGATTCTATGTTAAACAGCTATCCTATTTCCCAGAATGTGAACTGTAGCTTTTAAAACGATTTACATTGGTCGACACTCGTACAGTGGTCAGTCTGCCGTCGCTCGGAAGTCCACAAACCCCCTCGGACACCATACGGTTATGAGGATATATTTTTCCAATCAACTGATAAACATAGTTGGCGTTGAGTAGGGATTTCAAAGTTTCCATCTGTCTTGGGTCCAGAACATATTGTACACGTAAACTAAATTTGCGTTTACAAAATGGACATGAAATTCATTTGGCGCATACGCCGGTAAATAGGTTTCCGGTTTACACAACGCACGAAATTGTATATTCATACGTCACGGCCGACGTACTGAGGATACCAGAGTTATGAGAATCTCGTTGAAATCGCCACGAATGCTCGAAAGGTGACCACTTGATAAATACAAAATGTCTGCGGCCATGCGTAAAGCAGATTAAACATCATGACGGTTCATTTAATGCCTTTATATCATCAACACCAAAAACGTCAGAAAATTCAACCTGTTTATTTTTGGCCTAGCTTGCATTCAGTATTTCAAGAGTCTGGCTTTTGTAATCTAATTTTCAGTTGTCAGACAGACATAAAAGTGTAAATTAATGGATAAAACACACAGACCTATCAAATAAATGTACTATTTTTCAAACCGTGTCTCACTACTGTCGGTATTAACATCGTAAGCAGGAGAGAAAAACAGTAGACTTTTTGCTCAGTAATTTTTATTCCTTTATGATTGCCTGTTTGATGTTTAAAATAGTTCAGACCTTAGGCAGAGGCATATATGGTACCATGGCTAAGCCACCTGGGGCCCTTTGCTCGAAAGGCTATAAGCCACTAACACCGGATGGTGAGACGTCATTCAATAGAGGATTAAATTAAATGGTACATGTACTACGAGCAACCAATTCCAGGTATTGCCCATCATTCAAACTAGGAATGTTAGCGTGATGGGGACTGTTTACAACTGGGAACAAGCCAGTTGCTGTCCGTAACAAGCCTCTCCAGGTGGACCAAGTGCTGTCATCAGATGCTTTGAACTCCTCAGTTGCTCAGCTTTTTACTCTATATACACTAAACAAATTCCGGAAAGAATCTCTTATTCCCCGTAGCTTAAATCGTTGGGACAAAGAGAGTTTGTTTGATAGGTGTTTAACGCTGTACCTTAGTTTTTTTCAGTCACATGACGTGTCAGCCCAATGGGTGAAGGAACTATCCTCGACACCACGGACAACAAACAAAGACAAGACAAATGCAGGACATAATACAAAGATATCACAAACAGATCAGTTTCATGTTGCCCCTTAGCTCTGAAAGTACCAGGGCAGCAAGAAGCTCCTTCTTAACCCTTACCTTCAAACAAGGATATGAACAGTTTCTTTCAATATGATCTTTATATTGAACTACATGTCCAACCCACCTCTAGTAAATGATTTAAACGTTGGCTGAAGTAGCCTAAGAACACCCTTGACAAGAAACAGACAACAAAACATCATCTATCAGTTTTATTTCAGCTTGTCACAACTATCCAAAAGAGACGCATTGCTCTACAAATCTACGAAAATCACCGGTTTGTCATTTAATAATTTTTCGAGTACAGCTCTGGGATTGATCACTTTAGACCAATCAATCGCAGCCGTTTTGTATCTTCAGGATTTAACTCTCCCAGAATACAATATTTGGATAGCTATTAAGTTCTGATTATGATCAGGTTGGATATTACCAAAGTGATTTCTCAGACAACTGCCTACCTGGTCAATATTACGCTCTCCAATGTCGAAACTCTTTGTTGACTACCATGCTGACTAAGCCTAACGCATGGGCAGTCTGCGTGTTGTCCAGCAGCGCGAAGTGTCTGTGGTAGTGCAGGCAAGTGAAAGCAGTCGGTCACGGGCATGGCGATCCAGTCGCCGCAATCGAGTAAACAAAACGGCGTCAATCCCTTGAGGGAGTGTCCTGCTGGGAATCTTACCAATAGTTTTTCACTGATGTCTCCTGAACTTCTTCGTCTTCAGCCCTGCAGTTATGCGCATACCCAAGACAAGGTCCGTTCCTCAGCTGTTAATTTCACCTCAACGGGTTTGACTTTGATACCAGTGTACCAGTGAAGGACGGGATTTTACATGGCGTATAGGATACGCTCATTCCGCTGGACAAAACACAAACGATTTTCATTGCCCGGATACGCCGCTGTCTTCTGCTGCAGGACGTTTTCAAACAGGGTTGATAGCCCATCAGTTCCACCCATGCTGTTCAAGGCTCCAACCTGAACATTTTTTATATGTAATAATATTCATGAAGGTAGAGAAAGAAAATCTGCATGCCTCAACCGGAGATTGAAGTCGGCCCTAACAACTCACTTCACCGTAATTTCAGCCATTACAGAACAGATGTTCGAGATGCTACAGTTTACTAAGGTTTCAATTTGGATATATTATGTAGATAAGACGACATGTATAAGGAACTCTTTTACCCTATGTATACTCATCAACTACTACATTGGAAATCTGTTCCTTCTCCTCACACCTTAATGGAGTTATTATACTTCATGTAACAATATTCCATATCAATAGTAGCCCTCTTTCTTCGCTCAGCCATGTGTGGACTGTACTCTTCAAAGCACTGGTTCTCAAAGAGTATATGCGTCTCCTGGACACGATTAAATCCGGAATCCTTAATAAGTCAAACAGTTATAATGTCGAGGAAGATGCAGAATCAGTGACGGTACAGAAACACACAAACCGCCTCATAATATTTGCTGATGCTGGTTTCATGTTTTGTTGCGTGTAGCCGACGACGCGCGCAAAAAGCTGCGAGCAGATACCTGAGAAAGTGGTGTTAACACACTGGTCACAGATCTTCACATCTATCGTCGAGTCCGTTTGTCGACCCTCAGGTACATGTTTATGACGGAGTCACACGATGTGGCTCCGGCAATCGTGGGGGTGGTTTTTACGTGGTTTCCTTCGGGATTTCTGCAGTTAGTAAGAAAGGAACAATGAGAAGTGGACAATTCGTAGTCATAAAAGTGAAATACTGTTGAGTACGACGTTAAACCCCAATCAAATCTATTAAATCCAAAGTATTACATCCACCAGCAGAATGGGCTAGATTTCGGCAACCGGGTGACACTGCCATTCGTTTGACAAATCTATTGTATTCTTCGGGGGACAAGTTAGCTTGCATTGAACCAGCTGTTACGTTAGCCCAAAATAACATATGATATGTAGGGTACTTTTGAATGATAACATCGCCTTGGAAAAGATTCAACTGTGACATTATGCAAACTTTAGTTTTGGACTCAAATGAATTTCATATAATATTACACAAACCGAGAGAAAACCTCACAAAAACCACTTCGCATTGGCTCCGGCCACATCGTGTGACTCGCTCATATACCTAATGGAAGACAGACTAACCCTGAGTGGCACATCAAACCATTAACCTACGGGCACATTTTTTAGTTTTTTTGTTGAGAAGGGGGGGTTATCAAAGTTTATTTTTTTAAGGAAACTTCAAATGTCATTAGTGTGAATCATGTATCAAAGACCAGAACAACTTCACTAAAATCATGTTTAAACAGATGTTTATTTCTCAACTAAAAAAAAAACATGCGAAATTTATATGCTGATGATTTGCTTATGATATAATCTTTATCGGTATTTAGCAACAATGTTTTTATCTTAGTCTCAGAGCATTGATTCCTACCAGTGTGTGGGATAAAATAAAAGAAAACATAGTATGTTAAGTTATAATACAATGACAAAAATCGGATGATGGAAAAATGGAGAAGAACATTTGATAATAAATCAAACTTTGAGACAATTAGATCTAGATTTAAAACATTTCAGCATTGTCTTGAAATTATTGACCATTGACTGATAAAACACTTAGTATGGGTTTTGGTAGCGGCTTGGATGATGACTAAAATGTTGCCCTGGGGCTCCAAAGCCTTGCTGCCTGCCACCTGTGGCCAGGGAGGTTTGGGCAATGCCAGGCTGACCTGGCCGATACTGGCTTCCCATCCCTACTGTGTTGGTTGTTTGGCCTGGACCAGATACACTGGCGATATTCTGTAAAACTTGTGGATTTTGAATTAAGCTATCTAAAGCTTTCTGGACACTTGGGTTGTCAAAGTTGATGAGCGCAGAGTTTGACGGACCAGGTGCAGCCAGAGAGGGTCTCATTGTATTAACAGCCCTGGGTGGGGACATCCCTTGGTTCTGTATCGATAAGAGAGCACTGGTCATGACTGGGGCACCAGCGGTTTTAGGGTCACCGTTAAACAAATTCAAAATCTTATTCTGAAGGTCTTGACGCTGTTGAATGGCTGCTGCTTCTTGTAGTTTGGCTTCTTGTTTTGCCACTGCTGTAAACATGAAAGGATAGACTAATTATAAGCTACACCAATTATTAATACACGAAACACAGCAAAACAAAATCAAAGTTACTCACTAGACATATCCACAGTTTTTGATGTCTGATGTCACAGATAACGTGAGCTAATAAAAAATCTGTAACAGTTTGCAATATAATTTCTGGTGCAGTAGTTAACTGAGTTTTCCTTATGTTATTTAGGAACATGGATAAGCTAGATGTATAGCATAAATCTTAGTCTAATAAACAAATACTGTTGTAAAATACACCACTTGTCATCAGTCCAAATGCCTGCAACTACATTTTGATGTAACATAAATAAACTAAACTAAAATAAACTAAAATAAAATAAAATGAAATAAATAAATAAATTTAAAAAATCCACAAAATCAAGGACTAGTTGGTACATTATCAGATTCCAACTTTTGAATTACTTTAAATTGATTGAACACTTTGAAATTTTGGTAAATGAAGAATGACAAACCTTCTCGTTCTTGAGCGACAATCGCCCTGGCTGCGGCCACAGCAGCCGTGTCAACAATGGGTGCTGTTGGAGCCGCATCTCCTGCTAACTTCTTTCTACGTTCAGTCAGGTAGGTTATAACTTTATCTAACTCGGCCACATTCAATTGTCTATTATCAGCTAACAAATTTAACAGGTACGAAATTCCTGGCTCAGGTGATACAAAAGCAGGTGCTGGTGCCGGTGCTGGGGCAGGTGCCCTTTGGGGGGCTGCAGTCTTTTCTCGGGCAGCCTGCATGTAGCGTTCAAAACTCCGAGCCACTAATGCCATAGAATCGTCCAGTGGCATGTTCCTGTGCTCTGTTACAATAAAAAAATACCCCCAAAACACTTTAGTCTTGACACATTCCTAGAAGCAGCTCATATCTGATGATAAGTTTGATAAAAACAGTTTTGTATATTAGAGAATTATCCAATCAATTGTGTTCTAGAGAAAGTTAGATGTATAGCAAAGTGTGGCTTGAAGACCGGATGTAATGCTTATATGTAAGACAAAACAAATACACCATGGAAGCAATTTGTCCAAGGCACCTCCTGTTCTAAATGTTATGTGAACAGAATATAAAGTTAGGAGAGAACTAGGTTTTGTACCTGTTCTATAGAATATTTCACTTATACAACATAAGCATTGTCAACAGTAAGTAACAATAAGCTTTAAATATAAAGTGACTTGGCCAGTTATAAATATAATGTTCCTCGAGAGCAAATTAACTACAATAGCAACATTTGATTTTATTTAATTCAACAAAGTTAAGGCTAAATTCCTTTAACATTTTTTAAATTTGAAATGAACAGGCCTTAAAGTTAACTGGAAACATGTAATTTAGGGGTTTTTGTTCAGCACCAAGAAAATTGTCTATAATTACAAGCATAACATCTTGTCTTACATTAGTGTTGATTATACATTAGTAAATGATATTTTATAACAATAAACATACTTAGAAACCAATTATTTGACTTTACCATATTGTGATGTTTGGCCTTTCTGTGCAAACATGATGCTCACCTCTTAAGTATGCATGATATCCCTACAGACTACGACGCAACGCTAAACTTTATACTAAATGCGCAGCAACAACGGCAAACCCTTATGAGCACAGAAAACATCAACGGCATGTCGTCTTGAAGCAATAAGTTAAAGCTGCATATAAAACTCTGTGGACTATCGAGTTTTATAAACGGGCAGTAAAAAAATCTGCTTTTGATTATTACGCTTTTATTCTGCTCTCTCCCACTGAAACATTTAGCGGGTTTATGTTTCAGTGGTTGAGAATAATATAATAGGTGTTGACGCAGTTATTATTTCTTCAAGGAAGCTCAATCAAGCTTTTCGCACGATTTAGTTTATAACTCCGCATTTAATGATGAGAAAAATACCAGACGATTTCTTGACGGATATCATAATAAGCACAACAATCATGTTGTTTTTGCTTTTTGTGATGTTTTTTAATTCCTCATAACGCAAGGAAAACAAGAAAAATGTTAACACCAAAAAGCAAAAGAAATAGCTTTGGGATCTTATTGCCTCCAGCAAAGGGGTTTGTGAAAATGTACACAGACCGCTTTGTCTGTCTTGAATGTACTATTTATGATATTTTATGCATATTATAGTCGATGTAGACACACAAAAGAATGTGTTTATTTTAAATGTCGGTGGACGGGTAGAAGTGAAAATGGTCATCTACAAATTCAAAACAAATAATAGCGAATTGTTCCCACATAAAATAAACTTATTTCAAACGCTGTTTACAAATCAACAAAAATGTAGATTTAAAAATTTGTAAATATATGTTGGTACATGTTTCACTCCAACATGTCAAAAAACGGTTGACGATGTGAAGGTCTTTCATAAATATAATTTGTTATTATTTATAAAAGCTCTCACACATGTCCTTTAAAAATGTCAGACAGTTGACTCTGGACAGCGTGGTATACAAACTGTGACGGCCACATCATGAGATTTTAATTCGGCGCTCTGTATCTTGGTTCTGCAACATGATCAGTGTTATAACAACACGCAATTATTATCCACAACAAATCCAACCAAAACTATCAGCGTTATTATTATAACACGTAATTATGTTTTGCAAATCAAAAAAAATTCGGGTTATTATGAAACGCAATTATTGTCCCCTGCAAAAAAACATGAAGAAAAGCAGCATTTTTATAACACGCAATTATTATTCGCAGCAAAACTGACGAAAATTAGCTCAACTATTTAACACAGAGCTTTTATCCGCAAGCGAAACGATGGTTATTTTAATGTGAAATCATTACTCAGAATCGGCGTATTTATAATAGCACGCAATTATTTTCCACACGAAAAACAATGCAAATACGGGTTATTATACAGCTTATAAGATGCTGCTCAGCAAAAACGAATCAATTTATTTGATAAATCAAACTCGGTCAAACAAAAATTTCACATAGGACCTTTATTCATTTCAGCACTTGGTCTTTTTAAAACGTTTTCAGTTTAAACACATTTCAAAGACATTCATGAATGTCACCAACACAGTAATAATAATAGTATCAACTTTTATGAAATAAAGAAATAAAGTTTTGGCTAGCATGGCCAGAACTTTTGGAGAGCAACGGATGTTCCTGGTTTATGAAGTTGTAATACATACAACTGCAATTCCATTAAGCCGTTTGTGACATTTTGAAGTCTAACATACCAGCACACGCACTGTGTATACAGCCTTCAGTATTTATGCAGTCTGAGGAGGTTAATAACAGATAAAGCTAGAGCACAGGGCTTGAAATATTGGGGTTTTTAGGGGCCAAATGCCACCAGCTTTTGGCATTGGCCATTTAAAACCCTATAGATATCAAAGCTACAACATTGTAAACGGCAAATTTTTAAAGAATTTTATCCCCTGGTTCGAACATTTCCAAGAACATTTACCCTCTGACATGGTGCTGTCATGTTTTGTTGCTTCTGGCAAATTCAAGTAATGAATCAATACACAAAAGATTGATTGATTTGAGCTACACAGAAAGGGAGGTAACCTACCTTGTGCTTGACCATGTAGAATATTCAGTGTGACAGAATTGTGGACTTCGTTCTGGGCAGTGATTACAACAGCAAACAATGTGCCTCGTCTGGTCATGTCATCAAGTGCTTGTGGAACTGTACGATCTTCTGGAAGCAGGGCAATAGATGCCACCAACCCATTGGCCTTCACACGACGAATGATCACCTCACCATAAGGTCTGCAGCAAAGATTCACAAATTTGTTTGTTAGTTTGACTGGGGTTTAACGTAGCACTCAAGGGTATTTAACCTATATGAAGACAGAATGTCAACTTCACTCTGTTCCTTGCCTAATATGGTGGAAAACCGAGATGAAACCTCATAAAAACCTGTGATTGCCGGAGCCCCATTGTGTGATTCACTCTATACTCATTGTATTGCGAAATATGGTGAAATACAACACTATCCATTGTCTTAATAGGAGTTACTTAATAGAGGTACCTATATTCCAAATTTCAAGTTAATCAATAAAGTTGTTCTCAAGTTATCATATTCACAACACATAGGCATGAATATTGTAAACTTAAGCAATGGCATCCATATAGTATTGAGGAATTTGGTGAAATTAAGTCCCATCCGTTGTCTAAAAAGGAGGAAGCTATGTTTCAAGTTTGAAGTTAATCCATCAATTTGTTAGAAAGATGTCATTTTCAGAACATGTACAAACATGAATATTGCAAAATAACAGTCATATTGTAAAATTAAGTAATGTCCGCTATAATTGTTTTACAGAATTTGGTGAAATACTAACTCATTCCTCGTCGTAACAGGAGAAAGCTACAGTACAGATTTCAAGTCATCCTGTTAATTTGTTACAGAGTTATCATGTTCACAACAATGTACAGACATGAATGTAGACAAATTAAGTAATAACGGCCATACTGTTTTTACGGAATTTGGTGAATGTAATCCCATACGAGATTTAACATTGAGGACCAACTTTGTAGTTAATTTGTTTTCAAGCTAGTGTGTTCACAGCTATTTTTGCTGGATGGATGGACAGACAGACAATAGCATTATTAGCCCCCCCCCATAGTAACAGGGGTGGGGTGGGGATTGGGATTACAATTAGCAATATATCATTTTCACATACCCAAAATTTGACTATATTTTACCTAACAGCTTCTGAAGAAAGTAGTACTGTACATTCAGGTGGAGGGAGGGCCCTCTGAGGTGGAGGGGGCTCTCTGTAGGGATCAAGGTAAGGGTCTCTTCTGAGTGGAGGCAGCGGAAGACCTCTGAAAGTAAAAAAATCATTCTCATATTTAACACGTCATTAATTTCAACACAGTATATTAACATGATCTATAAGTGCGGCAAAGATGTAGTGTTTGAGAGGTTTTGGAGAATATGATGCTATACTAGTTTAGCGAGGTAGACCCACACCCACAGGGGATTGATTTATTGATTGGTGTTTTACGCTGTGCTTAAGGGTATTTCGTTATATGACGGCAGTGTATTCCAACAATAATTGACACTAGCACAACCAAGATGTGAAGCATTTCAATAATGTTGGAAAGTTAATTTTCCTCCAGTGCTAAGTAAAGACAGCATTGCCACTCTTCAAACAAACTGCCCTTAGCCAGAGAGCCCCACAGGGGATCTCAAAATAAAAGTCATAAGCTGAACATAATTAGCTGTAACTAAATTAGATGAACAGGACCAAATTTAGAAGGAAACATTTGAAACAATTGTCCCCAGTGATTTGGAAAGAATAATTTATGCATAGTTGTTGGTGTATACCAGTACATTTGCTAAAACAAATAAAACTCTACGTACAATGTGAACTAGTACCAATAATCAATAGATCTCCATGCATCGGAAATATTCTAATGCTGGCAGTAAAAATTTAGTCTGATTTCTTCAAATAATATTTCAAGAGAACCAGACAAAGTAATAAAACAAATATATCTGGAACACTCAGGAATAAAAATAGATGAGTTCACACAGGGAAGACTGTTTCCATATAAGTATTGAGCAATGTATCCACTTCTGGTATTCATGTAAATTTGAGGAGTATTTAGATACACTTTGTTACCTGTATCTGTCGTCTCTTAATCTGTCTAGGTAAGGGTCATCAGGGGGCAGAGGTCGTCTGTAAGGGTCATCATAATATGGGTCATCTCTCCTATAAGCAAAACCATAACAAATCCTTTTTTTAGGTCCAAAATGGACAAATTTAATATATTTTTTTTACACATTTTTATGTTTCACCTCAACAAATGCAATAAGCGTCACCATCCGACAGCAATTGCCTTTGTAACACCACTGAGTGACAGGCCCGCATTGATGCCAGATTGAATGCTGTGCCTGTAGATGCTTTCTGAGAATATCATTTACCACGTTATATGTTCGCTCATGTTTTCTACAACTGTTGATAACAATTTCTGATACAAGAGACATGCTTAATCCAGAAATCAGGTTTGAAAATACTTGAATCATTGATTTTAAAAAGGGTCAAACATGATAAAAAGTTTTTAAGCTAAGTTACCTGACTGGAGGATCTCTGCCATCTCGACTTTTGTGGAATGGGTGTCCATAGCCCTCATCTCTGATTGGAGATCTGTCACGTCCACCTCGTAGTGGACCACTGGGGGAAAAACAGAACCAAAACAGGTGTAATAGTTTGATTGATAGGTAAGTAATGCATGCTTATTAAGGGTATTTAACTAATAGGACGCCACACTTATTCAAACAAAAACTTATCCACAAATTAGCTTTGTTTGGTTGATACAGGTATTGCATCATACTTCACGTTTTTTTACTAATAAAATGACGTACCAGATTTAGTTTCTATAGTCAAATAGTTATAAAGAAAACATGCCTGGTCAAATTATATACATATAAATTGCTATAACATTTTTTTAGGTAAAATATGTGCCAAAATAATATATTACTGAAATCTTATTTAAAAAATTTAACACTAGTTGAGACGAGAGCATGGCATTCAGGGCTGTGTTGTAAGGTATTCCATGATGACCTAAAAATAGATCGTCTAAATTAGGTTCAGGTAACCTATAAATAGGCATTCTAAACTAATAATAGCTAAATCCAAGTTTTGACAAAACGATTTACGGTACTTTGGGAAACCTAAAAATCGGCTGTCCAAAATTACGCTCAGCCGAATCAGGTGACTATGGGCCGTTTGCCCCAAAAGCATAAGCCTGACAAAAGGGATAAAAATTAGTGCGTGGAAACGTTGCATGAGGCAAGATGATAGCTTGTTATAAGTTAATTACAAAAAATCAACAAATTTACATAAAATGTTAAGGGGCATTTGGGAGGAAAGTCTTGGTTTGTTTCTATACTAATGGAAAAAAGTAACTGTGCATCACAGAAAATGGGACAAAACAAAAGATGTTTGAAAAGTCATAAACCTAACCGTCAATAAACATTTAGCCAAGCATTTGTCATGAAATGTTATGTCACGTATCGCGCGTGGCACGTG
>JAQQZZ010144778.1:0-12925 GCA_030265115.1 Mopalia vespertina | reverse complement strand
CTAATTCGATTGCAAGTGCAATACAGATGGTTGACTTTGAAAATATGCAATAAAAAAATAAGTTTAGGTCGAAAAACAGTTGTCTTTCCCTTTAACTTTATCTTTGAGCCATTGCGCAGTGGTTACCTCTCTCCGTAGCCATGAATCACGTTTATAAGCTAGACTCTAAGAGAAAACTTAACATCCGTCTGTTTCAGTTGATTTAAGAGGTACAGATGATAGTTCTTGAACAAAAAGAGCGCTGTTACTACCGTAAAATTTACCCCACTAGGCCTACACTTCTTTTTACATGAATCAAAATTCTGTGTATTTTCAAGTCGTACCTTATTTTAATCGTCTACAGCAATCTGCAAAATTTAGCTTTCCTTCAGTATATGATGACGGGTAATATACATCTGACTATTTCAACTTTATCATATTTCCAGTATGTTTCAGGCAGCTTGAAGTTAAATTTAAAAAGTCATCTATTTGTACATTGAGACAACACCGAGATTACCGGCAATTTGATATAGTATACACAGACCATTATTATACAGCAAGTTTTAATATTCACTCCTTTGTCAAGGTTATTTTAAGTGGTATATTTTGCCGTGGAAGATTTCATTAAACTTCTAGTTACGCCGTCAGTATTAGATATAAGCAATGCAATCCGGTACCGTTACATAATGCATTGGTGTATTATGAGCCTTCTGTCACTAGTGTTTAGTGTTTGTTTGGTTGGGGTTTAATACTGTACTCGAGTGTATATAACTTATATGGCGATGGTAGTCCATTCCACACTGTTCCTCGCTTAGATACGTCGGACAGTGGAGAGGAAACCTCGTAAAAACAACCACCGCAATTGCCGGAGCCACATTATGTGAATCACTCTTATACATGATAGTCGATAGGCGGGCTCGAAACTGACAACAGTACATCGAAGTAGGACTAGTAGGCACACAAACTAACCAGTTAGCATCTAACGCGGTCCCTAGTTTTTGTGGATTCCAAGCAATAAGTATCGTTATGAAATTAGCCCTAGTAAAATAAAATTGAGACTGACACCTTTATGAGATTAGCATGCGATAATGAAAGTGAACATCATAGTGACAGTCCACATCGTGGTGTTAAGTTAATTTCCTTTACAAAAGTTCGCAAGCTGTTATCACAGGCAGCCTTTGGACAGTTTTTTTTTGTGGTTTTTTCATTGGATGCCGTGTTAATAAGGCAATCCGGGTTAAAATGACCTTCCTTGCAGGCAAGACCAATATATACATATACAGTTGCTTAGTGATTTTAGTTGTGACCAAAAAATCGGAAAATGAAGGGAAAACAGTCACCTTCCTGTATAAACTATATACAAAAATAAACTATATAAGTCGGCATCGCACTTGAACCACAATCATATGGGGAACACAAGTTCAAAAACAATACTCTTTAATGCTGTAGCAAATAACATCACGTTGGACCATACATTTACTATTTGAACAAATGATGAACCACCTGTCGATCCAATCCGTGTCAGCCAAGCAGCCCTGCGTTGACTAGCCCAATACTTGTATATCAACATTGGTCTGACATAAAACAGCTCACCTGCATCATAGTGTCAGTGTGTTTGTTTACTGTTGGGATACACCGCGGCTAAATAAACACCAGTCAATAAACGAATCAATCATTTTATGTTGCTAAAATTCGTGGATGCATTATGTAAAAAACTACGAGACTTGTGTGGCGAATCGACAGTTTACACTTTGTGGAATGTCCGCCGGCATTTGTTACATGTTCAGCTATGCGCAATAACCTTTTTCGCGAAATTTTGTTTTTAAGATTCATAGCTCAACACAATTCAAAAGGTGTTGCGGTTGGGGCCTTCGGGAATTGATGATGTATGAGATAATTGGAGGAGTTAGGCCACACAAACCTAGCACTCATTCTGACACTTCAACACATTGTTAATTGCTTCTTTGAAACTGGATTCTTTCTTGGTTGTCTGAAATTACTCCTGTGTTCAAGTCTGGCCCCAAAATAAGTTAAAAAACTTCAGATCTATTTCCGCTCTACCGATATTTATTGAAATGATAAAACAAAAATCGCCTCCGAGCAAACCACCTCTTATCTCGATGGCAACAATATTCAGTTCTGTTCCAACACCAACACGGATTTTGATCAAATCACAGAACATGTCATAATAGCTTTATATGGCAAATAAGTAGCAACAAAAGAGTCAAACAAATAAAGTCTGACCTTATTTCTCAATTAAGCAAAAGCTTGTGACACTGTGCATGGATCATGTCATATTATTCCAAAAAGATTCAATATTACGGATTCATGAATGCAACTAATCACTGGTTTGCTAGCTATCTTGATAACTGCAAACATTGCGTGTCCTACAAAGACCGTCTTTCTACTTTCAAAAGGGATCTATGCTAGGCAACGTATTCCTTCTTGTTTATATCAATGACCGTCGACATTGGTAACGCATCTTCTTTACTTGGAATTTGTACTATTTGCAAACGATACAAACGCATTTATATCTTATGGTCGTATTGCTCTTTGTGAAACACTCAACCAAGCAACTGAGCAAGTGTTCGATTGGAAGTGTAGCAACAAATTATCTTTTAATACCAGGAAAACAAAATACTGATATACTATCCCTACTAAAACACATTCTAGTATGGATAACTCTTATACCAATAATAATGTACGGTAACTTAATTGAACAGACCAAAATATTTAAAATTTGTGGTGTAACCCTTAATAATAGGCTTACCCGGTAAGCTCACATAAATGATATCTACACAAGAGTCCACATCTTAGGCATACGCTTAAAGAAAACCGGATTCTTATCATACCGTTCACTTGTATATCCTTTTCTCACATATTATAATGTTGTTTGGAAGAAACGTACCATGCTTCCTTTATTCACTTGTACGTTTTCAGACGCGAGCATTAAGAATGATGATTTTTTGTCAAACAAATGACATCTTTCCCCTTTGCCTCAATCCGTAGGTAACAAACTATTGCCTCTTGCGTTAATCAAGATTTTTCAGAACCCACAATATTCAAATTCGTCTTTCCTTTAACATTTTTTTTTCCCACCAATCTAACGCTCGCGAAGCTAATCTCTAATTTACACAGACCATTTCAAAGAACAAACTTGGCACATCGTAAGGGTAAAATTAAAGGCCCAACCGATTGGAATCAGTCATTTTCCCTTTTTAAGTCTCTACTGAAAGATCATCTTCTTAAGATTGTTATCCAGTCCGTTTGATACCTCCTCTCTTTCAATATATATTTTTCTTATAATATAAATAACTACATATATGTTGTATGAATTATTCTGTTCATGTTAGTATTTTATTTTATTCACCACACCCACACGATATTGTCTAAAAACATGCTTGCGCTCAATTATTCCACGTCTTTCTATTTCTTAGTATTATTTAATGGGATAAAATACGGGGCAACCTCTCCCGCTAGAATCTAATCTCCAAAAGAAATATAGAATCATATTTTGTATTAAAATTAATTATGAGTTATATATATGCTTGCATTAATTAGTATCTCAAAAAATATACAAAACGTTCTTAGCACTTTTGTGCGCTACCAGTGCTTTATAGTTATAGGAAGGAAACTGTTATTTCAACATTATCATTTTATGAACGATATACAACTACATTATTCCATTTGTCTATTATGTTTGCACTTCAATTACATCTTGTGCCAATTACAATGATTTGTGGAGACGAAATAATCTATTTCACTGGAGAAGATACATCAACAACTAGACTTTCTTTTAATTTCAGTAATTGAAGGACATTGTGCAGCCCATTGATCTCAGAAAATTGACTGCATCGTGTTTGTCACACACGCTCTCTTGTTTTTGTAGAAAATCCTAATCGTAGCCACTGGTCAGCTTTTCACAACAACTCAGGTTCCACGCCCGCCTATTGCAGGTCATTTTCCACCGAGGTCACCCTGACCGCCTACATCTTAACGGCGTGTGACTTCAATCTCAACTTGCTGAAAAACACTCTGCAGATCATATGGCCGCTAATTTGTATTACCAAGGGCCCATGTCCGCCAGTTACTGTACGGGGACTATGAAAACTATCGTGTGCTGGTTGATTTAGTCAATGTTTATTAAAATAGAGTACTCATCTCTAGAGAATGGAGCTAGTTATTTCATGTCTTACAGACGAAATATCAACCAAAATGTGTTAACGTCTACGATGTTGGTTAGGGGTCACATAGTAAAAGAGACTAAAACAACCATTACTCTAAAGCAATTTACATGGACCATTTGGAGGCCGCAGATGGCCACAGTTACTCAACAAGGAGAATACTCAATAGAAGACATTCAACCCGTATTGTTTTTACAGTACTTGTATAAGTCACAATAAACCGATCATCCTGCAAATAGATATACCCATCCTTGTACTGTATCCTCCCTTATCTAAAACGATAGCCCCATAATGAAGAGTTTCTTATTATTAACCAATAGACTGTTGACTTGTCATTTACATAAGTACGCATATATTACATATATTTTATTATGAATACTATATTTGCTTCCTGCAATATTATTGCTGAATATATTGGTCATTCGGTAATACCATTTCTTTACCTGCATTTTACCCGCTATCAACAGCCATTAGAAAAGAGATTACTTTTTTGTAAACTACGGAGTGTCCAAAATGGGAATATTCACAGGAGAATTTTTAAAAAGTACATGCAAATCCAAATAAGAGTAACACAGATATATATGCATTTAGTAGCAGTTTATCACAGTTTCTTTTAATCAAAGACAAGTGAAAGGATCCATCGAAGACGTCTCCAACAAAGCCTAGAAGCAAGAACTTAAAAAATGCTGTACGTTAGACAAGGTGTTAGTAACACATATCTTGCCGGTCCTTCGAAGAGGACACCAACATCTCCCGCCCACCATCGATACATCCTCAAGTTTAACAGTAACGCGGATCAGACATTTTTTAAGTTATTTGCTAACAAGTATGAAAGTAGTACCGGTCGCAAACTGGAACCAAGTGGATTCATATGACGTCATTCCCAGTCAAGTGTGAGCTGGATCCAACAAATAATCACACACCTTAAAGAATTTGTGCATGCCCGTGACGTAAACGTTGTCATTTTGAAATTATGCCACCGCGACAATAATTCGGCAAACCGTGTAGCAATAAAAATGTCAAAAGCGAGACGTTTTGTACCAGATATACTCAAACTGAAAAAGGCCCTCCTCCCTCCGCCTCCCCAAGAACCGAATGACACATATGCGAGTTACCTGGCATAAAATAAATCACCTGAAGAATAGAAAGACATATATACATTTAAAAAAGTAGCTTCGTTAGTGTGGAATGTAAGTGGTTGAAAGAAATGACAAATCGGGTAACGACATATGGTATTCAAACTTCTATCTTTCTATCTGTATTATAAATATATTCAGAGTAAAAATCGTCATTGTGTGCATGATGAGAATTTGAATGTAAACCACAAAATGTCAATTTTTGTACAGCACAAACAACTCGCGGCTGACGTAGTGAAATGCTTGGTTGAAGTAAGACTATATTGCGTGAAACTCTTGAAACATCAGTACGAAATGGGATCACCAAGTGACGGATTGAATTTAGTATCAACATCAAATTACCTAGGATATGACGTCACATTTATATGCATTTAACACAACTGACGTACCAGTGTCATCAATGCTGAAAAACCCAGGTATAGGGTAGGAAAATAGTACATGCATAACCTTCTTTGAAGCACTACCCTGATTGAATGACTAATTGATATTTAACGTTCTGCCCAATGGGGATATCGGTGTTACATTGCATTATCCAATAGCCATTCTGACACAACCATACACTGTGAAGTGTTCAAACTCTACGCACATTAATAACATGATACTAAAATAATTTATTATACAGGATATGAGAACTTTACATTGCATAACATATTTGGGAAGATTATTACCAGTGGCACATGGATGACGGCTAATTAGAATCGATGGGCTATCTCATGTCCCAGGGGAAAGTTGGACAATAAATGTTAGTTTGAAATCATTATGGGTATCCCACAAACATCTCAAGAGAAACCGATAACGATTTAGTTGGTGTCTAATATCTGTGATAAATGTGTCATAGACACTTAGGTATAGGTTGAAAAGACCTTCCTCCTAAAAGTCGATTAAGAGATACGACTTAACCTATGCGTCTCTCAAATAAAGATAATGAAAGCTATAAGTTGTCTCATATAGCGGGTATATTCGTCGAAACCAGTCGATCCATACGAGTTGGCTTTTCCTGTCCATTTGATTGTTTTGAGTTGACGAAATTTACGTTTTGATATTTCTGTGTTCCGCTTGTCATATTTTAGAGAATTTAACTGGATGAAACTGTTGCCGTGGTGCTCTGAACTAAGGGGCATCATAAAGCTGATTTGTTTGTGATGCCTTTGTTTTATGTCATCTGATTATCCTGTATCTGTCCTGCCTTGATGTCGTTTGTTGCCGGTGGCGTAGAAGTTGATTTATTTCGTCCATTGGGATGGCACGTCGTCATGTGGGTGTAAAAACCTTAAGTACGGCGTAAAACCAATAAACATTTCTCTACGCACGTTTCCAATATAAAATCTTTTCAACAATACTGGGATGCCTGTTTGCAATGAAATGAAGTTTAGGGTACGCTTTCAGGATAAAAACCACATCTTATTCTGCAGCGTTGATGGGTGAGAAAGTCCACATATGGAACGTTCGCATATGGATCAAGTCACAGAGTAGAGTCATCAGTGTTTGAGTAAATGTACCTGTGGAACAAGCCACTGGAAGTGTTGTCGATGGTTCAGAAACATGGAACAGACCACATAGTACAGTCATCGATGGTTGAAATAGGTTCACCCATGTAACAGAGTAGTGTCGACGATGGTTGAGAACGTTCACCATTTGAACAGCTAAGCCACATAGTAGTGTCGTCGATGGTTAAGATTGTTCACCCATGGAACAAGCCACATAGTAGTGTCCATGATGGTTCAGAAAATTCACACGTGGAACAACTAGGCCAGAGTAGTGTCGTTCATGGTTGAAAGAGTTCACCCATAGAACAGATAGGACACAAATTAGTGTCGTTGATGGTTGAGAAAGTTCTCATATGGAACAGCAAGGCCATAGAGAAGTGTCTTACGTGGTTGAGAAAGTTTACCCATGGCACAAGCCACGGAGTAGTATCGACAATGGGTGAGAAAGTTCACCTATGAAACAGCTAGTCTACAAAGTAGTGTCGTCGATTGGTGATAAAGTTCACCTATGAAACAGCTAGTCTACAAAGTAGTGTCGTCGATTGGTGATAAAGTTCTACTGTGGAACAGCTAGGCCACTGAGTAGTCTCATCGGTGTTTGAGAAAGTTGACAGATTTGTGTCGTTGATGGCTGAGAAAGTTAACATATGTAACAATCCACAAAGTAGTGTCGTCGATGTTTGAGAACGTCCACATATGGAACAAGCCACATAGCAGTGTCGTCGATGGTTTAGAACATCCACATATAAAACAAGCCACAGAGTAGTGTCGTAGATGGTTGAGAGCATTCCCTTATGGAACAGCTACGTAGTAGTGTCGTCGATGTTTGAGAACGTCCGCATATGGAACAAGCCACAGAGTAGTTTCGTGGATGGTTAGGACGTCCACATATAAAGCTAGCCACAGAGTAGTGTTATCCATGGTTGAGAACGTTCCCCTATGGAACAAGCCACAGAGTAGTGTTGTCGATGTTTGAGAACGTCCATATATGGAACAAGCCACATAGAAGTGTCGTGGATGGTCGACAACGTTCACATTTGGAACAAGCCTCAGACTAGTGTCGTCGACGGTTGAGAACGTCCACATATGATCAAGCCACAGAATGATGTCGTCGATGGTTTAGAACGTTCCCCTATGGAACAAGCCAGAGATTAGTGTCGTCGATGGTTGAGAACATCCACATATCGAACAAGGCACAGATTAGTGTCGTCGATGGTTGAGAACGTTCAAATATGGAACAAGCCACAGAGTAATGTCGTCGATAATTGAGAACGCACACATATGGAACAATCCACAGAGTAGTGTCGTCGATGGTTGAGAACGTACACATATGGAACAAGCCAATGATATAAAATCTTTTCAATAATACTGGTATGCCTGTTTGCAATGACATGTAGTTTAGAATACGCTTTCAGGATAAGAACCACGTTTTATCCTGCAGTATCGATGCCATAGAACGTTCACATATGGAAGAAGCCACAGAGTAGTGTCGTCGATGGTTAAGAACGTTCACGTATGGACCAAGCCACAGAATGGTGTCGTCAATGGTTGGGAACGTTCTTCTAGAGAACAAACCACATAGAATTGTCGACGATGGTTAAGATCGTCCACGTATGGAACTAAGCCACAGAGTAGTGTCGTCAATGATAAAGAACGTTCACATATGGAACAAGCCACAGAGTAGTGTCGTCGATGGTTAAGAACGTTACATATGGAACAATTCACAGAGTAGTGTCGTCGATGGTTAAGAACGTTCACATATGGAACAAGCCACAGAGAAGTGTCGTCAATGATAAAGAACGTTCACATATGGAACAAGCCACAGAGTAGTGTCGTCAATGATAAAGAACGTTCACATATGGAACAAGCCACAGAGTAGTGTCGGGCAGCTTATTATGTGTTATTCCTTCTTGAGAGTTGAGAGGTTTGTAGATGTTTGTAACGTTTATTTGCAATCTAATACCTTGTAATAACAAATCATTATTATCAATGTTTAGTGAGAAAAACACTCCCGCCGCCGCCGTTTACAAGTAAACTGGATAGCATTCACTTTAGATGGACAACGCCTATTTTAAAAGCCCAAATATCCCTCTGAAAAGCGTGAAACTTTATCAAACCTTGTTACGCTACATGATAAATACCCTTGTTAATAAGCATGACATCTAGTGTGACTGGTCTAACGAATAGTTGTATCTGCATGTATCTAAATCACTTATAATGCAGACAACATATTGCTGAATTCTAAAAACAAAAAACCACATCGACTCCCCCCTCCCCTCCCCACATGATGGGAATTATTTAAAATTCTTTGTATTATTGCAGCTAGCGAAGTTACTGTGGTTAAACAGATGAAGTGTTCATATCTTGCAGTATGCAATCTAATAATTTTTTACTTAAATTGGAGGAAAACAAAAACAACTTTGAACATAATTTGGCTGTTGAAAACATATTCGACTTATTTCTGACCACATGAACCCATAGCTTATACGCATAATATATATGCATCTGTCATTTTAGAAGTAATAATCACCGGAAAACTTCCTCTTGTATTTATACCCAAGGTAAAAAATACGCTTTCAACTAATGTCCTGCGTAGTACAGTGAAGATTGTTCGCCACTCTACTGTACAGACGTCTAGCAGAACGGCGCGGACGTAGATGTTAACTATGAAAAGTCACACTATTCGTGGGTAATGTTTCAGTAACCTTGTGATGGGAATAACATTTAGCAGGTGCAACCAAAATGGAGTTTTGGAGTGGCTTGGAATGAACTTTATGCTTAACTTTCTATGAAAAATTGTTACGGGCATCGGCCGCTTTTATCACGTGATGGTAGAAGAGGGCTACGGGTTCGGAGTAACCATTCCGAAACCGTAGACATCTTCTACCATCACGTGATAACAGAAAAATTTAAAAGATGCCAATTTGCAATGCCAACCCTACAGTTGCACCCAACAGCAACACAAAATACGTCTATTGAACGAGGTACACGGCAAACAAATAGAACAGGATTACACTAGTACTCATGCCCTATTGAATGGATTCTGATATCACAGCGTCTCGACCACTAGCTCCCATCATGAATGTTTGAAAGCGATATTGTGTCTATGTCTCTCTTTGTTTTATTCAGATGAGCAGCCCATGTCTTTTTTTACTTTGCTCGAGTAAAATACTTGAAAAAGTATCCGCTAACATGCTTACTACATTTCTAGATTTACATAATATATTATCAGATAAGCGATTAAACATTATTCAAATAATAGCACTAAGCGATTATTTTGTAAAAGACCAAGAGAACAATAACTATACAAATCTTACCGTAATTGACTTTTCTAGTTGTACCCTTACGGATTGTCAGATTCAGTCAACAATTTGTCCGACAGTTATCTTTCAAACTGGAAATTATCAGTGAAAAGAAGAAGAAAAACCCCGATCATTTATCTTCTGAGCTACCATTAACGTTTGGTACATCACACATGATTGATATTAGGCCATGTACTCTGTCTGATTTATATGAATAATATCACAAATTAATCGTCCATTCTAAAGTCTACCTCATGTCCAGATGACACTTGTATGTATCCATGCATTAAGATGAATTTCTATTGAAGTCGTAGTTTGCCAATGTAAGTTAGGTTAAATGTATGACAAACGAGCAATTCGAAGCTGACAGACTGATACGCGATGAAAATATGGAAAGGCACATCTGGAACTATGTCTGCGATGTCGTGTAACGAAATATTAATGTCAACGAAATTAAATATATTTAATATAAGACATTAAATAGAAACTCACTATGTTGTGATTTATTGCCAGAATTGTATACAACATTCATTGAGATTAAAACAGTTACTTAAGCAGTTTAATTTAAAAATTCACTTGTTGGTGTCCAAATTGTGTGGTATGTAGTGTGTGGACAAAGCCGAGGAAGCGTCATGTGATGGAGAGAGTGGGCCTCAGCACCTCTTTACACTCCAACCGTTGTTACTTTTACGCAAGCAAAACTTTGAAAATAATTTTTACAACGAAATTCAATCGTTATTACCACCATGTGAAAGAATTGACACCTAAAGGAAGGAAGTATTGTTTTATCATCACCAACTTTTTTATGGGCCTCAGTTTTTAGGAGACCGTTGTGAACCTTTTCTTTATAAGGCTATCAACGTTGAGAGACCGTTTCGAGAATGATATCAAGCATAATGCGCGACTATGTCCAGACCATTTCTCAATGTACGCATTTGATTTCGTAAGAAATCGGAATAACACTGATGTTCTTTCTTGTTAGGCGTATGTGTGTAGGTCCTAAGCGACAGTTAAAAATGACATGTGACGCCACTGATTTATTACTTGTCGAATGACCTTTCGATAGGTAGTTAAACTTAGAACACAGTCAGACAAATCTGACAAAGAGAAATGCGATAATTTATACGCCCATGCTATAAGAACTTCTTATTTTAGTCTTTGCCTATGGGTTTGAATTGACAGTTTCATCCCGTATCACACAATTAAAAGTATTAATAATTAAAACCCAGTGCGGATCTTGTGACAATAACTGAAATATCCGACATTCTCTCTTTCTGGTTTGTTTGATTGGGGTCTCACATCGTACTCAAGGGTATTCATTTATCTGTCGACGGATTGTCCACTTTTAATAGTGTCTTACTTAAATACAATTGAAAACCGAGAGGTCGGCAGATATACTCTAACCAGCTAACCACGGCCGCAGGCCATCATCTCTTTAGACGCGTATATATTGCCCATACGTGGGGACAGTTTTGTTGTTGTTGTATAATAAATTCTATTCAATTCGTGGTTTTCTGAACGTTCCCATCACTTATGTTCACATATTGTCAAAAGACTGACACATTTTGTTATAAAATAAAACGAAAGAAGTATATATAGTCCTATCACAGTTTCTTTACCTTTCAACTGTTGAGGATTAAACGTAATAGCGATTTCAAAGCACTCAAACCGTTTCGTTATTATTGAATAAGAAATGTAGTATATAATAAACTTATATTATTTCCGAACACTTGGCGGGTGCTATGCTCACGAAGCGTCGTGATTGTCTAATTATTCCAGGACAATAAATTGTTCTAAATACCTAATAAACAAGATAAGCCAATTCACATCTGTCATATTGCACAGCGAGTGTAAGTTACGAGCAATCGACAAAGCGTTAAATCATTTCAATGAGATGCACACAACCCTTTGAACATAATTAATTTCAACATATAAGAGGTTGATAATGGTATTGTTACTGCAATCGCGAAAACAATATTTAAGCTATAAAATAGGACGCGCAGCAAAGTGACCATAAACCGGATGCTCTAAGCGCTATTTACTTTAATCCGCTATTAGGTGACCTCGCACCATGTTGGAGGTCTATCTATTATCTACTATTACCGATTTAATTTGATGTTAGCGACTAATAGTGGATTGGAGGCAGACGCTTGAACATGGTGTGAAGTTCTAATGGCGGATTCATTTAATAACGCCCCGAACAACCGGCCCCAGTCTTCTTATACCTGGAAAGCCTTAAATGAACTGCACGCACAATAGGACGTGGTACAATGGTCGCTCCTATACTAGGGTTTATTTTATAGCAACTGCTAAACTCAGTGCGCATTTTGTAGAGGTTTCATAGCTTTCGTCTCTTTTGGACATTTGCTTATTCGAAAACGATAGGAAATTCATTCGGTTTGTTTCTGTGTGCAGGGTTTGTTTCTGTGTGTATGGTTTGTTTCTATGAGTAGGTTTTGTTTCTGTGTGTAGGGTTTGTTTCTATGAGTAGGGTTTGTTTCTGTGTGTAGATAATGTGCTTCCGTGGAATTTCTATGCATATTCCTACACCTATCATAGCCGGACTTTGTGAAGGAAAAACAACGACAATCTCGAGAGGTTTAGTCGATGACCGTCTCTATCCAGAATTGTCCATCTTTGAGAACATCTTAATCTCTGTCAAACTATAAAAGGTAATCTTGACAAACGAAGTATTCATTTTAGAGTTTCGAAAAGTTGTTGGCGAAACAAAATAACCACACAGAAGAATCCATATCACTGAACTGTGAGCCTGTATTTATTATTATTATTATTTATTTTTTTTTTTGGGGGGGGGGGGGGGTGGGGGCGGTTTAATG
>JAQQZZ010144767.1:0-12926 GCA_030265115.1 Mopalia vespertina | reverse complement strand
AACAATTTCCACTTGATGGGGGTGTTATTTAGTGCAGTATCATATATGATACGTTGGTGCCTAGAGGGTTAACAACTCAAGTGGCTTGACTATTTTATCATGACAGTTTAAAATCAAATAAACCGGAACTTTTTAATCTACTTTTATCTACCCTGATAGGCCATTTAATCAAAATTATTACTGTTTTGTGACAGACAACGCATAGTTTCCGGTATGACACGGGACTTTATCGATTCATCTTATATCTATTTCTGTTAATTTATATATAATGCATATATTAAAACACATTTGTGGGTATTTTCTCGATAAAACAGGGATTCATAGAGGTCAAACTTTTGAGTTTTTTACTTACTTTTTTTTTTTTTTCATTTTTTAATGCCCAACTATTTATTTTTATCATACTTAAACATTAGAAATAAGGTCTGAATTTAGTTATTTTTAAATGATGCGTTAAAATGATGTCTCATTCTCCAGCTGAACTACCCATTAGATTACTTGTATGAACCCCAGTGAATCTCAGTTGGATTGAGCGCTGGCCCTGTTAGAGACCCGGGTTCGAGTCCCGGTGAAGGCAAGCACTGTTTTTTTTCTTTACAATAAATAAATAAATATATATATATATTTGAATAAATGAAGAGAGAAACGTTTTCTTGCATCAACTGGCATCCGAACCCGGGATCTTTGGGAATATATATATATATATGTTACAAAAGACTCTGCTTGAATGTTTATATTTAACGTTATTTTTAGCATAGTGAAAACAATATTCTTTTTAAATCATTTGACCAAGCTGCGAAGAAAAATACTAAAACGAATTATATATATTTAAAAAAGAAAAACAACCTGCTCTTTACTTCGTTGTACAACTGTTAAGTTTACAAAATATATACAATACAAATTGCGTGATAAAATGAAGATGAGCAACATTCTGGGACGCATTCTAGTTGGTAACTGATTGACTTTGAAACAAACTGACTTAGCGGTTTGATCGCGCGAGATCTCGTATATACGACGTGAAGGCAACTTTACTTTGAACCATACCTTAAACTGTATGTCATATTCGGGACCCTTGTTATTCTGGGGAAATTAGACAGAAGCTTCCGGGTAAATAATCAGATATGAGTAAAAATATCAATCATATCCTGGAAAACACATTGTGGAGAGAGAAACTGTGGCTTGTCTCCACCGGGATTCAAACTCGGGTCTCAGCAAAATATATACATTTTTCTCAAAATTAATCACACTGCCGAGTAATCACAAACGATGAATAATCTCATGTTCTAGATAAACTCCCAAAGAAAAGTTTCTAATTAGATCCTCATCTCGAGTTGTTATATATATTTATACAAATTTATCTCTCTTCAATTATTCAAAATATATATTTATTTATTGTAAAGGAAGAAACGTACTTGCCTCCACCGGGATTCGAACTGATCTCTGGCTATTTATATTTTTCTAAAAAGTGATCACACTGGCACAAGGGTGCCCATTCATCTCTGGTTGTAGATAAAGTCCCAGAGACATGTTTGTAAATCGATCTTAATCTCGAGTTGTTATTGGTAACCTTCAGACATCTTGAGAGAAGTTAATGACCATTTACATGGTATATGAAGTAATGATATATATGTAACAAACAATATAATTATTCGGTTTGGGTTTGGAATTAAACGACCTACAACCTATAGTATTTCAGGGAAATGGATTTTAAAAGAAATTCATAGTGATAAATCCTATCGCTTGCAGTTTAATGAACGCATCAGCTTAACTTACTCGATTAAACTCAGCAGTAGTCAGTATAGCATGTGCTATATAATGACGGTACCTGGATCGAGAATTTCGTACACCAATGTTCTCCAACAGCTTTATCATCACTGACAAACAGTTCGTCATTTTTGCTCATATGATCGTATCACGTTCTGTTCGATTTCCAAATGCCCCTACGCACAGTCAGAGATCTCTGCTTGCTGTTGTCGTCGTTTGGTATGAGATCCCGCGTGATCAGTTGTTTCTGAAGCACTTGCTCTTCGTCGCTTTTATACAGTTTTGGCCCTTTGATTGTTTGTTTAATTGGGTTTAAACGTTGTACACTGCGGTATTTCACTTGCATGACCACGGATTGTTCATTTCACATGATCCTTGCTTAAATACGGCAGAAAACCGGTAAGAAACCTCGTAAAAACACATTCTCGATTGCCGGAGCCACAACGTGTGACTTACTCATATACCTAATGATCGACGGAACTTCGAAGTAGAATAAATGGGCAAACACGCTAACCACTTAACTACGACTGCGGGACCGACCTTTTGACGAGGACTACGGAGTTGTTTCGACTACCAGGAGTCATTGATCGACTTCGTTAATCGAACTCCGGGCACAGACGGAAATAGCGTTCGTTGATTTGTTAAGGTCTATATTATTTTGCGAAATAGATTTTGTTGATTGATTAAGGTCTAATCACTATATATCGGACCTGTTGCCGATACCTCAGTTTACTCTATGGCCACGTGATGAATTAAGCCAATGAGTGATTTGAAAATATGATATACTCATTAAACCGCATAATAAATCTATTTTCGGACTTTTAAGCTGCCGAAAAAGCAGGCACTATTTATCCACAATGGCCGCCATGGGATGAGCTCTGTAAGGTTATCAATCAATTTTAGTCTCAATATTGGCTTTACACAGAATTACGTCATAAAGGGCGTGTCAAACAAGCTAGACCTAATGCTGATTGGATACTCAAAATGTGTATTGATAAACGACATGTTAAACGACCTTGACCATGTGAATAGCTAACTGGATTGTTTCTCAAAACATAGTTTACATAACATCTTATATAGCAACCAACCGCATGAGTATTTAATTATTTTAAGTTATATAATATAACCAAATGAGCACTGTTGGATGACTCTCTATAAGATATTTTGAAGTAATCCAAATTCTGTTGTAATGGGAACTCTAAACACTAAGAACTATCATTCATTAATATAGTGTCCTAACATTTCGTCTTTAAAAATAACCTATTAAACGTGAAAACAAGTAAAACAACGCGTATCAATTATGTTTGTTTGTTTGATTGATTGGGGTTTAACGTCGCACTCAAGGTTGTTTCGCTTATATGACGACGGATTGTCCGTTTCACACTGTTATATACCTGCTTAAATACGGTGAAATTCCAAATGGAAACCTCGTAAAAACCACCCCCGTGATTACCATAGCCTCATCGTGTGATTCACTCATTTACCTGATGGTCGACACAAGGACTCGAACCCGTGGACGTTACATGGAAGTATGATTAGTTAATAGTAGACAGACACGCTAACCACTAAGCATCGGCCGAAGGCTTTATCAAATATGCAGCGCTTTTGTATAATTCTGTATTTTAGTTTTAATGTTTTAAACCGTACCCACTATGGGCTTTCGTTACCCTCAACTAACTACATGGCTCCTTCATACCAGCTTATACTATAGACCACACAGAACCAACGCTTATTCCGTTTAACAATTAAGCCCATAGACACCCCGGGCAGACTTTACCTAGTACTTATTAAGTGATCGTTCTTAATTAAAGACTTCAGATAGAAACCGAAGTTTTCTGAAGCGTATATCCAAGCTTACACAAATCGCTTGAAGATCATATTATTTGACAAGGACTTATTATATATCAAGTCCATGTCACTCCTGTTAACAAACAACGTAGACTATAGAATACTTACGTAAAGATCGTGCTGTTCGTCAAATTCGAGGATACGTTGATGAATCTTATGTGGCGCTACGGATGAGATGTTTTCTTCACTTGTCACCGCTTTATACATACCTTAAATATGAACCTGTGCGTGTATACGGACTAAAACATGACCACTCAGCTAGAAATAAATTTATTTTAACCTAGAACGAATAACTTGCCGTTATCTACGTTCATCATAAAACACCCTCAACCCGTCCGCAGTGAAGCGTTTTTTGTAATGATTCACGCCCTTTTTTTCTCTGAATTTAATATTTGTGTCTTTATGTCACTCTCTTTTTTTGTGTCTAATGCATAAAGTCTACAATTTGAAGAGATATATTGATATGATGATATCATTTACTAGGAGCGTATTAAATTCAGATGTATTACCATCATGGGATAGTATTAAGCCCGTCGCAGGTCGACTGCGATCCAAAGAAAGTGGACACAACTGGGCCCAGTCGGACTGCAAGTAATGCTCTTGTCGATTTTTTGTTTAAATCTTGCGATTGTCAGCAACTGAAAGCATCTGAATAATCGCCGATTCAATACGCTCAGGTCCACTGCGACTCATCTTCGCGAGCCAAGGTTAAGACATGGGTGTATTACCTTTGGCACATTACAAACCTCTATCGTGTCATCGGAGTCGAAGAAGAGCATGCACATAATCTTGTCCCATCTGGGTTTTTTCCCTAAACCCATCGTCCAATGGAATAAGCCGATTCAACGACAGTAAGAGTCTATACGACGACCGAGGGAAAAATAATGACGGAAAACAGTGCTCGAAATCAACTTATAAACATGATCAAGAGCAGGTTTTCTATTCACAGTTTGAATAATATCCAAATCCATTCATTGTTCTATTTCTTGGAGTCTCATTTTGTAATGATCAAGTACCATTTAGCTTTTCAACGCAGACGGGATGCAGGCCTGAGCAAGGCATGGATGTAACAAGGCGACATTTTTAATCGAATGTTGGAGTCTGAAGATGTCTGAAAAGAACTTGCAAAACAAATACACGTGACTGTTGTGCGATAGAGCGTCGCTGATAGGCTGGGTCCCACGATTTTGGGTGTATGCTACCAATAGAAATCCAGCTGGGATATAATTCCAATACTCTTATGACTTTATCTGTGATACCTAAGATTTTTTCTGTGATATAACTTCAAATAATTTTATGAATTAATGTGTGATACAAATAACAGCATAATTATTTCTACATACTATACTATACTATACTATACTATACTATACTATACTATACTATACTATACTATACCTTACTGTTAATAAGTGGAATAATACTATATTAAATCATTATATTATATCAGCATATTATATATTATATTGCACTTCACCCATATATATTTATATTGTCTTCCATTTGACTGTTAATGATTTTATCATTATGTTATCAGACCTGTAAGTGGGCCCAAGGCCTGTTATGCTCTGAATTGCCAAATAAATAAATAAATAAATAATTTGAGGCTAAGCCAGAACAAAAAAACAGCCATGAAATGTCGCATGGTATCTCCCTAGCAGTCTATACATAGAGATACCATGTGTTTGGATGATGATTGCAACTGGATACAACTTGAAATATCCATGCATGCTCAAAAGGCGACCACGTGACTGAGACGAAATAGCTGCGCCCATGAATGTGTGTAAACAAATGATCGCGGGAGATTTAATTTTATAATAGTTCGTTTAATGATGTCACGAAGTATAGAGCCTAGCTATTCACATCATTGTCCTACAAATTAAATTAGAACAAGGAAGGTTACAATAAACGAATACGTGTTACTTTGTTTAATTGGCAGTTTGATATATTTTAAAATTAGAAATCAATTGCTGTAAAAAGAAGAAACAAAATTGATAAAAAAAAAACGTCTGTTAAAACGATGTTCCGGGCTGCAATAACCCCTATATCCGTTGAAAGGTTAGTATTAAACATACTTAAATATGATATCGACTTATCGTTTCTTCATCTTATAAAATCACCTGAGGGTTACGTGTATATACCACCAATGATCACTGGTAGCTGACATTGTGGGCGTGGCCATCCCTATTCATGACATTACGCGACAAACACTCTTCTGTGTTACTGGTTAATAACATGTGTGTCAACTGTCAAAGGTTTAAACAGTCGACTCTATAGGTGTCGTGACGTAGGCCCCCTAGTCTGACAAAAAAGAAATATGATTGGTCAATATTTGTGGAGCTCTTCTGTTTAGTGATTAAAGTAGCAAGACATGGCCGCGTGGATGAATTTGACTGTAGTTTAAGCAATACCCAATTTTAAGATCCAATTATAAAATGTATATAGCTCGATTAGAAAATTAGATTCCATAATTCAACACAAGAAATGATGCCCGTTTTACATATATGCATTTTATTGCAGAGAGGAGTATCGCTTTAATTTCTACAAATTTCTCGTTCCCATCTCTACACCATTCCATCGCCATTTTTTATGGTCATGTGATCATATTTCTGTGGGGCCAAACGTTAACATTACGGCTTATGGCAAATTAATAGTGGTCTTGCGCCAGATGCTCGCAGATGCTGCCAGATGCTTCCAGTTGCTTCCAGTCGCCAACCTCCCAGATGCTCTCAGTCGCAAGTCGACCTGCGCCGGGATTAAGACCCTTGGGGTTTCAGTTCACGCTGAAGATTGTATATTGTATTTATACATTGGTATGCATTTGCTTCAATGTTGCTTCTTACCGTGGCATATTTCGTGTAGATAATTCAAACAAGTCGTTGTTAAAATTATTTCCATTTTGATTAGTTCATTTCAATATAATTGTAGGCCCGCGTGTGAGCTTACTAATCCTACTCCAATTTACCGCTCACGGGATCGAGTCCGTCTGTCGATTATCAGGTATAAGAGTGAGTCACACGATGTGGCTCCGGCAATCGCGGGGTGGTTTTTACGAGGTTTTCCAACTAGGCAAGGAACAGTGTGAAGTGACCAATGCTTATTCCTAATTGGATCCTTAATTATCATCCCTCATTGCCGTATATACCGACAGGTTAACCTCTCTCATTTATAATCAGTTACCAACATCAGACATAATCATTCAAAATGGACGACCATTTCTAGTTAGAACTATGGAATACCATATCGGCTGAGCAATATTTACATATATGCAGGGTTTAAACTGTTCACACCATGTAATCCCTCTGTATCCAATCAGATGCGAAGCTGAAATTTGAATTTAGGCCTAATTGGCTTTTCAAAGACGTGAAAGGACACATGTAGGTATATATGCATTGTTTGGGTATCTAAATAAGGTTGCCTGGTTGGATGGACTATCTGAGTTGAATAAATCTGCATCTATATTGCGCAGCGATTGGATAATTGTTTGTATGTATCCATGCGGTAAAGGACTAACGATGACCTGTTTCTCTTTGTAACGTTCAGATTGAGATTCCTAGGATAAAACCGCTGCCGAGATTACTATATAAATTATTAGAATAGCTATAGAAATAGCAGACAGCCGTCAATAAAAGACAATTCTTTCAAATGATTTATTATTATGGAGGACTGTTTTGAAAAAAAAATCAAACTGATAAATTAAACCCCAAGTTTATATGGAGAGCGTTACGTTATGGTCAGCGTTATATTCCAAAGGAGATCATTCAGTGTATTTAACCCACACAATCAAAACATGACGCTCCTCATTTGCAGATAGATTGTCTTTGAAACTATGTCAATTGTAAAATATTATATTTATTGCATCAGGGTGTGTTCTTTCAACTTTTGTGCCATCAGAGAGTTTTCTTTTCGCCTATTTTTATAAATTCGTTGTTGTCGTAAATGGCAGGCAGTTGGAAGGGTGCTTCCTGTTACCCTGGTGCACCCTGGGATGAGGGGCATCAAGTAGTCGATTTGTTGTTATATGTGTAGGGGCTGTATCCTGTGCTTGCCCGGTCTTACATTTCTTTGTTACCAGTGGTGTCCAAGGGTGGTTTCGTTTAATACCCGATTTGGCTGAGACAACGTCATTTGATTGAAATAATTACCTCGATAAACCTCAATCAAACAAACAAAAAACCACAGCAATGAACATAGGTATATATCTTTGAATGTGTATGAGTTGTATGTTTAGGACATGGAAAGTTTGACAGTATTTGGTGTTCTTGATTTTGCTGATAAAATATATTAGTACGGTTGAATGATCTACTTAGTTCAAAAGGTCATTTGGCGGCCATGACAGTCAATCGACGTGTACCGTAAAAATAACTGAGGCCGCTGGCTGAGTGCAGTTGGCAGTAAACAGAGATTACTTCCACTGAGGATGGAGCCTTCTGTTGCCCTGGGGCTCTTTAAGCCAAGGGACAACGGCAAGCCGATGTGTTTGTTGATATTTTTGTATTACTTCCTGTGATTGTCCTGTTTTGTCTTTGTTTATTGCCAGTGGTGTCGATGGTTGTTTCTCCACGCATTAGGTTGGCACGCCGATATGTTAAAGAACTAACCTTTAGTGCGGTAGGAAACCCGAATGAAACAAACAAACAAACACGTTTTATTGTTATGCTAGTGCCAATAATTGATTTCTAAAATAAGAGGCATCAATAAGCTCATTTGCTGTTGCGTGCTGTGGTTGTAACTTGTGTCTCGCATTTTGTTTAGTTTTGTTGCCAGTGGTGTCCAAGGGTGGTTACATTGACCTTTTTTGGCTGAGACGACGTCAAGTGATTGTAATAACCTAAAGGACGTCTTGAAATCTCAAGCATGCTAGCTAGCTTTCTCACCCGTGTTGGATCCAATTTGCAAATTTTGATGCGCCCTCCATATTTGTCTAGAGCATATGTTCCTCTCGTTCTTTTATGATAGTTCTGATTTCCGGATGGTTTCAAAAGAACAGTTTGAGCAATTGTTATAGCTCTAAGTGGCTAGTTACAGGTGACCAAAGTGAAGATCAAGTTTTCGATTCGGTAATGTGAGCATAGTTTAATTAGAGTTACTGCCCTTGAAAACATATAATCCTTGTTTGCATGGTTTCTGATTTCCGCATGACTTTTAAAGGAATAATTTGAAATATTGTCATAATTTTTGTTCTGTATTTTTTTGGACCGAATTATTGATCAATTCTAAGTTCTGTGATTTAAAAAGGTTGTCAATCAAACTGAAAGCAAAAACTAATGGACTGATTGGAATTGTATTTATCTTTCCAAGTCGTATTTTGGAAGAGAGAATGGGCAACTTTTTACTTTTCCGTCTCTGCTGGAGCCAGAAAGAATGTAGGAAGTACCCGGAAGTGGAGTGAATTACGAGAAAATTTTATTCTGTAAGATGTGAGGGTATCTAGATATCTGGCTTATCTCTACCAGAGTTGTCGACCCTTGTATGCTCTTCAAGTTCGATCTGTACAAAACACTGACCAAAATTGTATGCACTGTGAAATTATCGAATGTAACACGCACATCAACGTCACATCACCAGCTAATACAAATAGTCCGCGTTGTGCAGAGAATACGCATCTTCCATCCGCTTTGGGTTCAGAACTTATTGTACTCGGGGGAAAATATTGAGTGTTCTAAAACCATATGCAATTCGCTAATTTGTTTGGTGTGGATAATGTCCAAACGGCTGTAAATAAGCTTCCGCGAACTAACTGTACGACTTTGGTTCATATGCACACATTTATGAAGAGTGTAGTGATGATACCAAAGGGATGAGAATCTCACCAGGTTTATCTGATTATAAATAACATTCTTAAGTAGAAATCATATCAGTACCTCTGATGTCGAGATTTTGACTATAAGGTAGGCCTAAAGACGGTTTTTTCAAGTTAAGGTTAATGCTGTGAGTCATACAGCTGACTATGGAAGCCGGTTAAGGGCCATGCTTATACAACATTGTTAGACTGTGAGGCGATGCGCGAAGTTGCAAAGCGATGCTCGAAGTTGCGAAGCTGCTTCGCCGCATCGCTTCGCAACTTCGCGCATTGCCTCACCGTCTTACTAGGTTTTATATGCATGGCCTTCACCGACTTCCATAGCTGACAACATAGTCAAACGACTAGTTTTTCATAGCTTAGTTTATAGCTTTATTAATTCCTACCTTAATAGAGCTACACAGATATGTAATGATTTTTCGGTCGGGATTTGGCCACCTCTGCTCAAACAAGTTAACCACTTCGCTCAGCTAGTCGACGATCTCTTGATTATCTGTCTAAATAATACATTCTATTAATTTTAGCCTCATGTGCCCATTGTAGAGGCAGATATCCAAAGGCATAGTCCAGCATCCAGCATCTCGCTCACGATGGTCGTTTCATGTTTAAAAGAGGGGAAAATACAACAAAAGCTTCTCTCCACCCAATAGAAAATGTCTTATATTTTATAATAACACTTTTGTTGTTGGCCCAAAGATATATCTTTGCTTTATATCTTGTTTTGAAGTAGACAAGCCTATGCTGTTCGCGGTCTGTTTTTGACGCAGACATTTTGTGAAACGAATGTCAGAAATCAGCCAATCAAATTAAGTATAAACCAACTATACCATGACGCAATCTTGCTCCATTTTAACCTAGGTTATTTTAGCAATTTTGAAACAGTGTCTAATTAAGTTTCCTATCGTCAACTACAGCAAATTTGTAATTGAATCAAAGGTAAATCTTTCGTGAGCAATTCCCAGGAGAACATGTCCGCCTGCGCTTCATAGGACAGTTTGAACACCACTGACAAGATGGGTATGTACACTCGACAATGAGGTTACTCAGGCGTAGTGAATAGCCAACACTGAGCTACGATCAACCATGTCAGCTACCGTACGCTACAGAAAGGACGATGAGACGGGGGAAAAGGACCACGTCTCATTTACCTTTTACAATCTCTTGTAGTATTACCTTTACTTGTTTTTGTTCATAAAATTCCTTGAGCTGATCAACTTTCACTTTGAGAAGATTTTGGTTATGTTGTTGTTGTTGCTACACATTGGCTGCCTTTTGTTTGGCAGTAGCTTGTTTCTCGATGCTATTCCTAAAGTTATTTATATGTATATATTATACATGTGGATGTTCGCATTTATTTTCAATTCATTGTCTTAATTTGTCTTAGTTACCATTGTTATCTGTTGTGTAAGTGGGCCCTCTGGCCTGTATTGGATAAATATAAATCAAATTAAATCATATTTGCGTCGATGAAGTCAAGTGGTGATGTGACAATTTTATGCCGTGTTTAAGTTAATACCTCATACATGTATCTATATAAAGTCTATATTTGTAATTGAATTATTGTGATTGTTAATTTTTATGAATCTAAATTTATACACTCATACAAATTTACAATTCCTTACTACAATGTGTATTGCTCATTCGATTAAAATGTCTTTATATAATCTTCAAATAAAATCTTAATGTTTTAAATTTATGTTCGACTTTATTTCTGCTGCTTCCATTAATATAGTTTGTATGGATGTCAGAAATTGGAGAAAATAGCTTACCGTAAGTTCTTCCATAGTTTATAGATTAGATTAATTTTGATGCTATATGTCTTCTATATGCCGTCATGTGGTAATTGTGTTTTCTTGTCCTGTGTTGACATTTGAATCGTTTAAACTAACACCGTAGACAGTGTTTAACTATACTCATTTATATGAGTACACCGCCAGTCACACCAGTAACCCACTTTGGAGTAATATTACACATTTCAAGGTTTATTTTTACCCAAAAGATGTGTAATATTAAATACTTTGAGTGTAGTTATACCCAGCTAAATGTGTGTTTGGACACATTATGGTGAGTACATTTACTCAACCAGATGTGTAATAATACTACTTTAGTTGTGTAAATGTACACGCTACATGGGTATTTTTTACTCATTTTTAACATGTAACTTTACTCACTACAGAGTGACTTTACTCATTACAATGTGTAAATGTACTCATTAATTGGTTTATAATTACTCCTAAGTGTGTTACCAGTGTGACGGCCACAATCCTAATCTAAGCATATATAATAGCTTTGCCAGAAGCCGTATCGAATTTAAACTGAAATTAAAAGAATCACGACTTTATTAATATATCCCAGCATGAACCAATTTTAAATCAAAACATTACTTCAGTACTCCTCAAATTATTTAATACATAAACGCATTCAAAACCTTGTACAGACCAATCACTGATCATTATGTTTTGTACATATGCATATTAATGAAGTTCATGTTCAAGGGTAACATGCTGTACATAGTTCTATTGTTAATTGTTCTCACCTCATGGTGATCACAATGTGTTTACAACTTCTATTGTTCTCCAACTGTATATATACCTTGATGTTTTATTCTACCTGCACATGTCATATCTAGACTTTAAAAAAAATATATTGTAAACTATATATATATATAAAAATAAACGTTGTGATTGGCTGGCCGCGAAATCCATACCATGGAAGCGGCCCTAAAACCACAATTTCAAACAAACATCTACCTGCACATATCTTGAAAATGGAATAAGAATTCTCCGAAAGCTTAATTGCCAAAATGTATATATGTTATTTGTCGTCATTATGTCAACAATTTGTTTAGCGAAGCCGCTTCATCAAAGTATTCAACCCCTTCTTTGTAAGACAAACACAAATCTATAAACATTAATATTATCTAACGTATTGTTGTGGACAATGTTCTCGTGCTAAGAGAATTCTCTGTACACTCAAACCGTAGCATTTCTTTTGGTGATAACTCCCTTAAAAGAGGGGATAACAACAAATACACGTGCATGAATACAGAAAGCGCTAACACAATTACCAAGGTTGGTTAAGCAAATGTCAGACAAAATCTGACCACAGATAAAAAAAGAACTAAAACAATGTACGTTTAGCAAGTCACTGGGCGCAGGCATATGTATACTAGCAATCTTCTACGTGTTCGGGTACAAAAGAACAAGTGCCGTGTTTTCCAGTTCAGATATGGACCATGTGACCTTATTCAGTCATATATCGTCATCCCCAAACAAACGATATAGGCCCTGTGCATTGGTTAATTGCTACAAGCTTATTATTTCCGTGTAACTAGCAGCTACAAACTGCAAAATACAATAAAATAATTGAATGAACGAAAGAGAAAAAGGGTGAATGAGTGAATGAATGAAGTAAACAAAAAAAACTTTAAAAAAAAGTATTTGTGGATTATATATAATGTCCTTGAATATTGGTGAGATTGTATGAGTAATAAGAATACTGTCCGATAACAAGA
>JAQQZZ010144756.1:0-12927 GCA_030265115.1 Mopalia vespertina | reverse complement strand
GGTCGACAGACGGACTCGATCCTGTGAACGGTACATCGAAGTAGGCTCAGAAAGCGCACTCGCTAACCACTACGCCAGGGCCGCAGGCCCTATTCCTTAACAAAACACGCATAGAATTGAATGCAATTCACAAGTCTCATACTGTTCCAACACTGAACTGTAAGTTGTGATTACATGTAGACTAACATTCAGTTAAATCCATTGAAGGGTTAAGAAATAAGTGCACAGAAGTGATGGAGATCCAGACAGATAGACAAAGGATAAACCTATAGTCTGCTCACGTTCAACCAGTTGGGGGATAATAACTTGATAAAAATAATCTTTGTAATATTCAAATTAAAATAAACAAAAACTTTAGCCTAACAAATCCATAGGTAGTCTGATGTGAATAGTGTTCTATATTAAGACCTGCACATTGCATTAATTTCTCTCACAACTGTATATAGTTATCAGAAAACATTACCTATAATCAAATGCCATCCATATAAACAGAAACTATAGCAATTCTAATCAGTTTTAATATTTATTAATTTTGTTGTCCTCCTTCACAAAAGATGGAAACATAGTCCTAACAATCGATGAAATGTATAAGTATGTATTACAAAAACCATTGAAAGAAAATGAAAATCATTTATCTGATTTGCATCCAATTTATCCTGGTCACATATGTAGAGTAACCTGAATTGTATATTGTATACATGTACTACAAAAGGCGTGATGTTGAATTTGATTAAAGTCTCTGCTGACCTACATGTACAATGTTATCCCGTAAGGAGATTTGAGGTATAATATCGACTCATTCTCTGTGAGCAATAACTTTTAACAATGATGAACAATAACTAATTCATGGAGCTGAAATTACTATTTCTTGCTTTTTTTCTTTATCTGCAGCCTTCCATAGGCAGCTTGTATTTTTTCTGTGGCTGCAATTACTTCTGGGTCTTCCAAATCAATTTCATCTTCTACATTTGTAGTTTCTGGTTGGGTTTCGGGCTCTGCGGGGGTCTCAGATTGCACTGGGGGTTCCTGTGTGCCTGAACACTCTGCCTCATCCTCATTAGATGGGTGTTTATGTTTTCTATAGGCTGATTGTATTTTAAGGGCAGCAGCATCAACTTCAGGATCATTGAGATCTATGTCTATTTCTACATTACCAGTATCTTCCTCTTTCACATCCTGAGGGTAAATGGTCAGATAAACCATTTATATCAATTTATTCCCATCTAAATTACTCAATTCTATTGTTTTACATTTTTCTGATGATCCCAACGGCAATGTTCCCCTTTATCTGAGGTTGTGGCGGCAACAAAACTTGTTTGCCATGACAACACGGACTCTTGAGTTCCCTATACAAATGAATAGCATAAACTTAATTGTGCAGTAAACTTTTTATATTATACACAATTTTGGTTGGATTTCCTTTCTCTGAAATATATGTTAAACCCAGTTAAGGGAGACCACTGCTTTAGGGAATTCAACTTCATGTAAATATTAATTTTATCCACAGTTAATCGATCATAATTTTTTAGCAAGCTATTTTCCTTCTTTTTTTTTTAAAATAACTTTATCATTCTGGTATCCCAATCATTTTTTCATGCATTACAAGTTATGATGTTTGTTGGAGGGTGTATACAAAGTATTTACATGGTCAGTTTGGTAATATCGGTCAAGCCGTTAGGCGATTATTGTAATAATCAATTATAGCTTCATAGCTTCCTTTCACATCTATTTAAGGCATAACTTAATTTATGATAAGCTTTTCAACCAGACACTGAACAGCTCTTAATATGACTATGGTTTCACAAACAGCTATTCCTTCCCACAGAGTATGACCTACTTTCCGTAGCTGCTGTTGCTTTAAAAAACATGGGCTTCAAATTCTCTTTAGGCCGTTCATTGCACTCAGTTTTCATGTCTTTCTTTGATCGAAACATCCGGTGTTTTTTAAATAGGGTTGAATATTTTAAATACAATCTGAAGGGCTATACTGGAAAGCTAACAGTAGGTCTATCTGGTGTATACGTTTTATTGAACACCTTAAATAGCTGGTGTGGCCAGAATGATTTTCATTTCATTTAGGTGTAGAATATATATAAACCCCAAACTAAAAACATTGTAAAACATGAGAATTTACAATGCTCACTATATTTGGTACAGAGATAATTTAGGTGGGCAAAATATAAGTCAAGATTATCAAATAAATTTAAGCCAAAATGTACTTATCGAAAATGGACTTTTAAAGTGTGGGTAGACTCTTGCTTAGGAAACTGCATCCAAAAAAATTACGTAAATAGCACCGACTAGTTTGTAAAGTTTGACAAAATAAAATTATTATCAATATAGTTAACATTAATATGAAGAAAGAAATTTGTCCTCCAAATAGTACAGCATTGGAGTGTATATGTATACTTTATTGATTCTTTCTGCTTTTACATGCGCCATGACTTGTCCTGGGATATCTTCATAATGTTTCAACAGAGTAATCAGGCAGCCTTAGTCCTGAACAGACACTGTTTATAGTCTCCAGTTCAACTATAAATATTTAATATGCTTACTCCAAGACTGTGCATGTATGAATATACCAGTCAGGCCTACAGTTAATTTGGTTGTGACCATGCCGTCGTGAGTCACGCTATCTTGTTTAATCTAATATGCGTTTATCATTTTAAAATAGACCACCTTATTCTCAGCCCCCACAATCATACAGAATAAATAAACAGTATAAGTTTAGTTTAGTTTTTCAAGAAAGTTTCTGTGTGTTTGAGGTTTTAGGCCATGCTTAAGGTTATATCACTCATATGACAGAGAGCCAGCCCAATGGTAAAGAAAACCTCCCGTTGAAGCCAATGGCATTGAACAAAGACAGGACAATCACCAAAGAAAACACAATACAAAGTCTCCACAACCATAATGACTTTGTGTTGTCCCTTGGCTCTGAGAGCAGCAGGGCAACAGGAAGCTCTGTGCAATCACCCACATTTCCTTTGTGAGCAGAATCATTATTTCACTGCTAGCAAATGCATGTCTCCTGGTAATGGGTCTCTGAGGATCAATGTGGCCAGTGCGTTAGCTCAATGGAATAAACATGGCCTGATACCTTACTTAACAACACTATTAGGACAGACGACCAATACACTCACTTTGAACAGGAATTGGGCCATCACTCTACCTCATTTTTCAGCCAGATGATTGGCCTTGGGTCAGAGTAGGCGTTGGGCATAAATGTATTATTTTTATAGCTGCATCAGTGCAGTTATCTAAAAAATATCAAGCCAACTGTGTTTTTTTTAGTCTGATTTAAGAAGGATTTGAACTTGAAATGTTCTTATTGACAAACTCGTCCCATTATAATTACAAAATGTCATACGGCACAATACATTATTTAACAGTTGTCTTTTAAAACAAATTTCTATTCGATTCTGATGTTGATTGCACACAAACTACATGTAGCTTATAAAGAGCTCAAACGGATGCATAATCATTATCTTGGTAATACTATTTGGGTACACCATGACCATGGTACAGTATGCCATGGTTTACAGTACACCATGACCATGGTACAGTATGCCATGGTTTACAGTACACTGTGACCATGGGGTATCATTCTTGTGATATATCAATTTTTACAAAAAGGTTTTTACTAATTTAGTATTGATCAATTGTAGGGATAAGTGAGGGGAGCTTGGGAGTATCCGTATCAGAAAGTTAAACATACATTTTATCAAGGTAATTGTTCAGGTGCTGAAAATAGGACTGTTACTGTTATTATTCCGTTATTGTTATTATTGCGTTATTTACCGGGTTACTAACCTCGAACTTAAAGAGCATCTCATCCAATTTGAGACAGTGTTTGGTGAGAGCGGGCTGATGGAGGAAACCTCATGTTGAATGGTTACTTGTAAGTTTAAACATACATGTATATTCAGTGTTTTACAATACATGTATATTGTATACTAGGTGGCATTGGTTTGTATCATTTCATTAAAAAGGGAAAGTTTACAGGTATTACTTGTCACACTTGCAAGATGCACATTCAAAGGTGAGAAGCACACAATTCTGAATAAAAGTCAGATTTATCATGAGCACATCACATTAAAATAACATAAATACCTTGCTCTGAATGCCTTTTCTGCTTTGGTAGCCTCTGAAGCCTGCTTGTATTTTAGCTGCTGCGTCAGCCACTTCAGGGTCGTTCAGATCAATGTCAACTTCTTCCTCTTCCTCTCTGAGAAAGGAAACAAAAATATCAGCACTTTAAAATCAACACTGTTCTTATGTCAACTCTGGATAAGTTGAAGTTTTCTCTTGCTTGTTTGTTTGTTTGATTGATTGATTGGGGTTTAATGTCATACTCAAGGGTATTTCACTTATATGACGACGGATTGTCCACCTCACACTGATTCTTGCATAACTACGGTGGAAAACCGGGCGGAAACCTCTTAAAAACCACCACTGCGATTGCCGGAGTCACATCGTGTGAGTCACTCATATACCTGATCGTTGACAGATGGACTGGATCCTGTGAACGGTAAATCGACGTAGGATTAGGAAGCACACACGCTACCACTCAGCCATGGCCGTGGGCCAAGTTTTCTCTTGCAGTAGAGAGTATTTCAATATTAATGTAATAACACTTTTCACTGGAAGAGTGAGGAAAAAACCTCCGCCATTTATGGGATGTCACTAATGACTTGATAGATCAAGGAATCGAACATGCCCAAGGTAACAACGTACAGTTAAGCAGGCTGGTAGAGGTGCTTCTTATTAGTCAAGGATACTAGTTGTCTTCCTTTGATCAAAGATTCAATGGGAGAGCCATACAGCCACTGACTGAACATTTTTTTCTTCATTGTTTTGTAAAAAAAACAAGGTATCATACAGAAATCAAATTTAGGATCCATATATATAAAAAATTGTTATCTACAAATTACATGTAGATCAGTTTTAATTTGAATTCAATATTAAGAAGGGGCATTCACATGTTGGCTACAACTGTTTGCCAGTCCAGTTTCTTTTCTGATAGAAATTATAAAAAAAACTTAAATCAATATCAAAAAGAAATCATCTTACTTCTGTTTGCGTAATTTATCAGCCTCTTCTTGAGCAGTATGTTGACGGTACTGTGACTGTATTGTGACGGCCGCAGCTTGTTGTTGTGGGTCACTGGCATCGACTGATGGATTCTGAAGATTACAGGAATAAAGGTCTCTTTTACATGCACACAAAGTGGCAAAACAGATTTTATGACATATATTTCATATATCTGGGAAGCAAGAAATAAATTGTCCTCGCAAGGAATCAAACCTATCTCTAGCTTTCAAAATTCCGAACTTTAGATACATATCTTGGTTTCTACTTGGTTTCAAATCTAGTACAGCATTACGACTTCAAAGTGAATTTCCAAAACAAAGTAATGAGAAATAATTGCACTATGAAAAGAGAAGAACTCAGAATGAAATAAGACCAGATTTACCGTTATCTACAGTTACATAAGTGTATATACATGTATGTCGGTTTCTAAAAATTAATCACACAGGGATGTTGATTTATAAAAAAAAAACAATGAATAATCCCATGTATATGAATATATTGCCATGATAAAGCAATGCTCAATGTGCCTAGTTCTAAGCATGGATAACAAATTACACTTCATAGAGTTTATGAATAGAGTTTACCTTAAAGCTATCATTATTGTAGAATCGATCATCAAGTTTAGCACCATGTAAAGCAGGGTCGTGTCCAGTTTCTAAAATTAAAATATCAAAAATAATCATCAGCCAAAACTTTTGTTTTCATAAAAATCTAAACTGTTGTCACAACGCTTGTCATGTAAGTTGCATATCTGAAGATGTATATCGTATGAATCATGTACCATATTAAAATATATGCATATCGACATGTATTTCATGGCTTTTTGGGATAACATTGTCTTACTCTTGGTAAGAACATAATCTAGTTCAATGGACCTGTTAAGGTAGAGTCTTTAACACAGTAGTCATTTATTACTACTGATGATTCTTTGCTCGATTCTACAGCTCAGTGGTTTGGTTCCCAGTACTGGATTTATAAGCATCATAATTTTCAGAGCTGAAGTCTGTTTTAATAGAGCATCGTGCCAAAAATAACGAAAATGTTGTTACACATCACTTTCCAAACGGCACAGAAATCAATATAATATCAATCATTATGCATAAATAGAATAGGTAGGTAATATACTTGTAGGCCAGGAAATGTGCACCGATTGGAAACTTCACAGCATAAGAGCAATATCATTTTGAAATATTGCAAATACTGTGCGGGAAAAATCTATGTTAGGAGTGGTTCAAGAAAGGACAAGTTCAATTTTCTCCAGTCTCCATGTGCACACAACAGCAATCAATAAACACTATAAATAACCATGCCACAAACCAAAGTTGACAGATGAATACAGCTAACGGTGAGCTCTAAAGATCTATATGGTTTCTACCATACACAGTAATTACCAACACAGATCAACATTTGAATGCACACACTACGCGCAGGGAATGAAGTGAACAACATAGAAGTAAAACATTTACAAACCTGTAATAAATCCCAGGGAGTCCCATCCACTTTAGAACGGAGCACACCTTTTCATATGGGCTTTTATCCATACATGGTTTTTAGTGAGCAATGTGTTAACAATAATAAAGCCAGTCAAACCCAATAAAATGCAGTGGCTTAAAAGTTTATGTTAATTTTCAATGCACAGGAATAAAGAGGCATTCTATCAGCCTGTGGTAATCAACCGGTGTAAAACAGGTTTCCAATGTCATGCATTTTATTTTCTAAAGTACTTAACTCTTACAATCTAAGGAGGCATATGTCAGCATACAATTTTGATCCCTGGCTTCAATTCATTAACTGAACAGTGTCCTTTGATTTGTATGTTTGGAGCTTTGTGCTGTGCTTAAGGTTATTTCACTCACACGACAGCGTACTAGCCCAATGAGTGAAGGAACAGTGTCTTTTGATGAGTAATAACTAGTTAAATGAAGTTTAAATTAATCAGATGTTTGTGTGTCCACCTAGAACTGGTGAGCAGGAAAATGATAGCGGATTCCTCTGCTTTCAAGAATTTCTATCACTTGACTTTATTTAAATTGCCTTGCCAATAATTATACAAGTCTTAGATCGCCGTAAGATTTGTTTATTTCTAAATCTGCCTAAAATACAGTTGACAACTACAAGTGAGGCCTTGTAAAATCCACCCCTGCCATAACTGGATTCACCTCATGGGATGACTGAAACCTGTCAGCGCTACATTGAAGGAGAATCAGTAGTCCGACTCACTAACCACAAAATTACAGCCTCAAGCCTCATAGCCAATATATCATTGATTTAAATGACAATGGTAGTGAAACAGACTGATATATCGTTAAAACAGATTTAACCTTATGTTGAAAAACTAAATATTTCAAAACAATAAACCCCAGCAATGCGTGAAGAATTCAACTTCTATTTAAATAAATGCAAAACGTTTTTTATCTACAGAAACATTTTTCCAGAGTTTTTAAGCCATTCATTCTTTCTGTTAAATAACTTATAAAGAAAATTAATAACTAGCAAACGTTTGTCTGATAAACACAAAACAGTTTATTCAAAATCTACAGCCATAGAAAGCTAACTACATGTACAATCATTATCTCTGATAGAAATCACCTCTGGGTGTCTTCAAACACAGCCAAGTCTGTATTTGACCTCTGATAATTCATATATCTTAGGACTTGATCAGAAATTCTAAGGTGTTGTAAATGCAGTAGTTTGGAGTTCGATTTTATGGGTGAATTGGTACACCAACACTACTCTTTATGCATCAAGGTTTCGTATCTGGGTGCACACTGTGCATCCAGAATATTTGTTCAAAATTGTAAATCCATACTAATATATTGTCACAGTCCATGAATTTCTGATAAATATGTTAACAAAACATCACACATACATTGACAACAAATTACCATAGAAAAGATGTGCTAATGTTATAAACATAGTAAAGGATTTGGTTCTTGTGAAACCTATTTTCTTTATGGTGCTCATATACTGTGGTTTATATTGTCATAATTTGAAATGTGCACCCGACTTTGCAGTTTTAATTTTACTCCTGTATATAAGTAACTTAAAACTTTAACAAAACATAATTATTATTTAAAGTGCATGTAAAAATTGTTTAGAACTCCTCAATTTGTAAATAACAGAAAGCAATACAGATATAAAGCTTACTGATCTTTCATAAATGCTGGAAATGCAGGAAAACTGATATAAAACGAGTTAATTTAGTGTTGTCACCCAGTGGATACATTAGGCGCCTATGACACATGTATCATTTTTATGGCATTTTAGGTGCAAGATGTCAATAAAATGAAATGACAATTTGTTCGGTATCCAATGAAATGAACAGACAATTTGTTGGGTAGGTTTTTATGTCCATTGATAAGCAAGTGATAAAAGTGCCTCACTTCATGATGTCTACAAAATTATGGTTACCTTTGAAATTGTTATCATGGAGATCAGCTACAATTTCCCATTCAACCAGAGTTTACATAAAATGGATATAAAAATGTCTATTGTCCTGTGTTAGAATAGTTCTTAAACAGGGAGTTATCCAGGATTCCTTTTGACTTGTCATTTTAAATACAGACTGATACACAGTTGTGTTCATATAAATAGACAGTCTGACAATAGGACACAAGGTCTGACTCAAGTAGGAGTATGGTAAGTCCAATGTCTATATGCTCTGTGTCTATGTTATCTGTGTACACAGCTTCATGGCTGACAGTCATCCACTGGTACTACTTCCCCATCACAGTTACATTGTACATACACACTTCATAGATACAAAAAATCCTATTATATTACAACTAGAGATTGACTTGATAAGGATAGCCAAAGTCTGAGTCAGAATATAAATCTCATGGTATAGAAGTATGGCGTTTATTGGCAGTTATTATGGCAGTGTTTTTACAAATATAGAAATTTGGGTCAAATCTAACATTCTATTGGCCAAATGAATTACTTATATATACCACACTATCTAAAAATGCTTCCTTAATAACAAATGTGTAGAGGTGTCAAAAGTGACATCATTATGGAGTTAATTTTGGTAAGAGGGATTTAAATAAATCTATGTAACATGTTCTACAAATTTGAGAGAAATTGAAGCACAAATCATGCAAACAAGAATATTCTCTCTTCTCATGCTCAATAAAATAGAATGTATGCTGTTAAGATGCTTGAAACTCCTTGTCCAAAATTAGAATAATGGTAAAAAAAACAATTTGCGCACACATTTTTTTTTCTTTAAGGAATCAATAGATTGCTTGCTTTATACAAATAAACATGATAAAAAGATCATTTAAATTGACATTTACCTTAATCAAGTTTGACAAACCAAATGCAACTGTTCGTTTTTCAGAACATTTCAGGCAAAGAAAAACAACAGCAACATACACAAATTAATGGTGTGTTGTGTTTAACTATAATATTTGATTTGACATTACATCCTTCTTTTTGTAATTGCAAAAAGATGTTTGCATGACACATATTTTATGGAAGAGTAATCATAGAAAAGATGCAGGCGAAACTTATAAAACAGGCATGAACAGTCTTGGCATTAGTACTACACTACATTTATTTCTAAAGACTATTTGGGATTATCAAACTTCATGCTAAACAACATTCTATGACAACGATTCACTATGTATTCAAACTGGTTGGTCATAAGACCAACAAGAAAGCATCTAGAAGATCAAAGTATGTAGAAGTGTTGTCAAAAAGTCACATTTTATCAGCAGGATCCATGCATTTTTGTTCATGCACTCACTCACCAGGCTCAATGTGGCCAGGCTTTCCAACACTACCCAGCTTTGTACCACATGAACCAGTGGGAGCGGATTGATTTTCAGCTTGCTGTAGCAGTACATCAGATGGGTCAATGATGTCTACAGCTGGATCGGTTTTGTTCATAGATGCCATAGCTCCAGTAACTGCAGAGTCAACAATATGTTTAGAAAATTCCTGTGTAGTTGAATCAGCAGTTGCTGTTTTTGCCTGTTCTGAACCCCCAAATCCACCCAGAAAGCCTCCTGCTGCCTGTCCAACCTTTTCCGTGACAATAACTTTTCCTTTATCAATAACTTCTTCAATCTTGTCTTTGATAACTTCGGTCTGAGTATTTATGAAACCTTCAACTCCAGAGGTTCCTTTGGAGGCTTCTTGCTTCCCAGTATTTATTCCAGAGGAAATATTGTCCTTACCCTGCTGAATAGCTGCTGAAGTATTGGATGATAAATCTTGAAAACCTGCAGACACATTTTCTTTTCCATCATCAAACAATGCGTCAAATTTGTTAGCAGCATCAGAAATGTCCGCGGAAGCAGATTCTTTTGTGGAAGTGGCAGCTCCTCCCATCGCTGCAGAAGTATTTTCAAATCCAGATGACATGTACTCTCTACCAGCAGACACAGATGAAGAGAAAGATTCTTGAATTGAGGAAACCTTCTGTGCTGTAGTATCCTGTACCTCAGCAGATTTGGTTGAGATAGAAGTAAATGCTGAAGAAGCAGAATCTTTAGCAGAGCCTATTTCAGTTCCAACTTTGTCAGAAACATTAGCTAGTCCAGTAGACACAGATGATGTCCCACTATCAACAGCTGTTCCAATTGCTTGTCCTGCAGCAGATAATTTAGATGCTGAAGCATCTTTTGCGGCACCTGCCTGTGATGCCATTGCATTGAAACCAGATGAAATACTTTGTCTTCCAGAATCAACATCAGACTCAATCTCTGCTGCAAACTGGCTGGATGAATTTTGTACAGAAGTTACACCTGCTGAAATATTACTCTTTCCAGAATCAACAGCAGAACCAAAATCAGCAGATAGGTCACCTGCAGTTGCTGAGACCTCACTTTTAGCTGCATTTATTTGAGATGAAGCAGAGTCTTTGGCAGCTGATGTTTTTGTGGACAATGATTGTAATCCTGAACCAATGCCTGCGGATACATTTCCAACACCGGCGGACATATTTTCTTTACCGGACTGAAAGCTGGCATCAGCATTAGCTTTTGTTTCATCAAGTTTAGAGCCAGCTGAATCTGCTTGTTCAGAGACAGTACTTTTCCCTTGATCTACCATTGAACCGAATCCAGCTGATAAATTTCCTATCCCTGCTGACATTTTTTCTTTACCTTCTGCAATTGTGGTTTCTACCTGTTCCTTAACTTCAGTGGCTTTTGCAATGGCTGCCTCTTTTACTTTTGAAGCTTCTTCTGCAACTTTCTCTTTCCCTTGTTCAATTGCAGAGCCAATTCCAGCTGATACATCACCAAAGCCACCTGCAACTGCTTCCTTCCCAGAACTGAAAGTTGATCCAACTGAGTCACTCACTTCATTAGTTTTGTCAGAGGCTTGGTTTTTAACATTTGAGACTCCTTCACTTACATTATCAGCAGCAGCATTAACTGTGGAGCCAGCTTTATCAGCTGCATCATTTGCTGTTGATACCACAGATGTTTTAGTGTCTGAAACTGCAGTTGCACCTTTGCTCACAACAGAATCAATCCCAGCTAAACCGGCTGAAAATTTGTCTTTTCCCTTTGATGTTGTAGTTTCAATGCCTTCATTTACTTTATTGACTTCAGCTGCAGTTGCATCTTTAACAGAATCAGTTTTCGCTGCAACAGATTTGTGAGCATCATCAGCCACGGCTCCAATGTCTTGTATGCCGGCATTTAGTTTTTCCTCTCCTACTGCTAGATCTCCTTTGATGGCACCTGCAGTTTTGTCCAAGAAACCTTCAACAGGAGCTTCCTGAGGAGATTTTGAACCCTTATCTTCATTGTTGGCTTCTTTTTTAGCCTGTCTGGCTGCACTAAAGGAGCAACCCATGTCGTGGTTTGAATCAGATCACGTGATTACAGCTGCTAAAAACGGGCCTTCTTTTACTATGATCGTTTTTCAATAGTTGTCCATAAGTCACATCAAGCATTGGCTGTATTTCTTTAAAAAAAAAAGAAAAGAAGAAAAAATGAATAATGGATAAAGATATGAAGAGTAGTTGCAAGATATTGGTTATAACTACCCTAAATATAAGCATCCATGCAGCATGCTAATTTGAAAGTATTTCAGCTTATCAAAAAAGAATATAACAATATCCCACGCACTTAACTAACTTAGAGAATTTTAACCTATTTAAATCCAGTCCCACTCCCTCTGAATGTTCTTACTTTAAAAGGCTTTCAGTTGTCATGCTTGAATGATCCAAGCATTAAAAGACGCTTTGTGACAAAGCTGACATAGCTTTTGTTAAACATGGTGATTAATAATGATTGGTATACTACCTAAAACCTCTTTAATAACAGGCTACTTAGTGCTTGGAAATTTTGCACAGCCATTTGTTGTAATTTTACATCCACTGAATGTGATGTTATTCCTGTTTAAAGAAGAGCCTGCATTCTCAATACTGGCTAGAGCCCATACTCATATATAGGTCAACATATGAATGGAATCTCTAAAGGCAATGACCTCATTTGGCATGCATGGCTAGTTTCAGAGCATTCAACCAGAGCAAATGAGTTAACAAACTTTCAATACAATGATTTAGATGAAAAAGATAAAACAGTGGTAACTATTATGACAAACCATACATTACTCTGCCTCCCCCACCCATACCCCCCCCCCCCCCTTAAAAATAAAGGGAATATTCATTTTGTACTCAATTATTTTTTAATTTAGTAATATTCACAATTAAAAAATAGATATTCTTTAAATAAAATGTCAATGTAATATAAAAATTTTAATATATACAAAATGGAAGGCCCCCCCCCCTGAAATACACAACTAACAGAATTAAACCCTGTAAGCTATGTTAGTTATCTGCTTGCTGGAATAAGAGGGATACAAAAACTGTAGTGG